>JAJOOR010005976.1:0-35219 GCA_036250505.1 Solanum acaule | reverse complement strand
GGAGAAATTGGAGAAGCATCAGTTAGGGACTGACTCAAAGAGTTCTGTTGATTTTGAGCCTTTTCAGACAACATTCTCATCAACTGAACAGGGTCACTAAGGCCCTGCTCCTGTTCTTGGTGAAAGAAACCTGCAACTTTTCTCACGGTTGGAACGCTATCAGCAGGTAAATGCGCTGCTGGTGTAGTGTCTGGGTTGTTATTCACTGCTCTCCCATTGGCCATTCCTCCAACAGCAGTTCCATTCTTGGCTGATTGCTTAAAAGACCCTGATGAGAATGGGTTCCTCGGACTTACCCCAGTAGACCTCGATCCAGGTGTTTCAGAAGTAACGGTAACATTACTCTTTCTGGTAATTTCAGAATTCCTAGGACTGGCTGACGGTGGGCAATTTAACTCAACCTGCTTCTGCAGTTTTTTATCAGGTTCAGATTTGAAATGGATCTTTTTATCAGGTTCATTGAAATTTCTGGATTGCAAATCAGGATGCTGGTATCTGGGGCTAGCACAAACAGCAGGTTTCTTTCCAGAAGAAAGAAACGATGACCTTCCTTCTAGATTGACCTCCCTAGGAGATTGCTCCTTCGTGGGAATCAAGACATTCAAACCACTCTCCATGGGCTTACCCTTAGTTGAACCAAGATATGGTGATTTTCCTTCTAACATAGGCCTAGAAAGAGGTTTATCTTTTGGAGAAATTGCATCCTCGGATGTTTTCTCATTCTTTTGAGCTCCAAACTTATGTACAGACTTGGAGAAGAATGGAGGTTCCTTCAAGGTATAGTTCTCAAGCACCAAAACGGGGGTTGGAAGTGGCTCGTATTCCCCAACCCACCCACGGCCAAACTTGAATCCAGGAGGTAATGCCTGTTCAATTTTCTGGGATGCAACTCGCCATGCTACAGGACCGAGAGTTGCAGCAAACCGGGCAAGGCTCCTAGCATATGCATGATCAGAATAAAGCCCAACCTAAACACACAGAGGAAAATTACAAAAGAGGAAAACAATAACCAAATGGAAATAAAACTAGTTATGTACGCACAGTGACCAGGTGCTTGCTTTCATCTTCAAACGTTGAAAATATGGAGTCTGTGTTGCCAACTGGTTGTGTGGATATGTTGTAACTTCCACGACGGTTCTCATCAGGCACAGTTGATTTCCTTCCAAATCTGGATACAGGTCCCCTCCCTGCAATATGTTAAGAAACTTAAAAAGCAAGTAACACATGCAAAAAAGAACAAGGAAGAAAAAATGAAAGAGGAATATAAGCTAGTAAGTAGTAATACTTGATTAATTCAAGCTCAAAATGTCAAAAGCCAAAAGAGAAATGCAGGACATAGAACAGGAGCGACCCTGTTACTACGCAAACATAGCATCTTGGTTATTGTTGAAGACCCATAATAATTTATGGTACCTGATAGTGATTCTTCTGCCTTGTCTACATTTTGATCTATCAGTGAAGAATTTCCTTCAGCAAGCCCATCAACACCATAAGGTTTCACTGACACTCCAGCAAGAGAAGTGTTGTTAAGATAGTGGTAATCTCCAGCTGCAGCAAGAGTGGCACCTGACGAGAAATCAGAGCCAACAGTTTCCTGGAACATCTGGACCATCGGCTTCTTTATTTGCTTCCTGACAACAGAACCATATTTTGTCTTCTGTTCTAACTTGACGTCCTTTTCAGATCGGTCAAACTTGATTCTTAGCTTCTCAAATTTCTTTGTTGCCAACTCTTGGATGGTACGTGCCTTGTCAAAATCATTGCAAGATAAGCTTTATAGGTTCAAAAAGAAAGCGTGACTAAGATGAGATTGCAAGAAATACCTGTTTATGGTAGACAGTATCTGATGAATTATACTGCATTGCATTTGAACAAAGGAGGAAGATATCGCTCTGAAATGGAAATAATTAAAGTATGATTATTCAGGGACATCAAGCTAAGATCAGTACATACTAGACATTTTGATTTTGTGCTAGTTACAATGTTATCAAAGGCGTAAAGCGCAAAAAAGCTCTAACACCCGTGGGGCTTTAAGCGCAAAGTGCAAATATAGCATGGGCTTTAATGAAAAAGGCGCAAAGGGAGAAAAAAAATACAATATATATGTTTAGTCCAAAACTAATAATTATAAACATGAATAACAAAAATATGACCAAAGAAATTGAAAAAAAATTATGATAAAGTGAAATATCAATTGTTTAGTGTCACTTCTTCATAAGAGGCTCATTGGCAAGGAAAAGTTTGCCTTGCTACCTTGATGGTGACATTGAAGCGCACATAAAGCGAGGCGGAGCGCTCAACACATTTTGAGCCTCGCTTCAGGGCTTAAGCGCGCCTTTGATAAAACTGGCTAGTAATATAGCTTAAAACGCATTTTTTAAAAATGGTGATAATTGCACTTGTAAAAAAAATGGCAGTTGGACTTTGACAGCCTCATGAGTACAATCAACACACAGATTTATGACTTCTCATTTGATAAAAAAGAAGAGTGGACACCAATTGAAGGCCCAAGAACCCACGTCTCTTAAAGTGACACATAGTATTTCCCTAATGGGATTATATACTAGAAAGAGATATTCTAAATGCATCGTAAGAAATTAATAAGGTTTCTGTGTTACCTATAAAACCAAACACCTTAAGATGGGAATAAACAGAATGACTAAGTCTAGCATGCCCATGAATGCAACGGACAAAAAATAAGATATAAAGCAGAAAAAGGCTTCAGATTACATAGAGGACACTTTGATGATGTCACCAATTCTTGCTAACCTAGCACTTGGTTTGCAAAAGAATGATTTTATTTATCAGGTCACCAGAGTTGAAGTACTCAAATATTAGAAATTTTCCTCAACTTGCTGAGAATACCAACTGTTTCTTATTTCATCTTTTATGGAAATGGGAAAAAGATATAAAACTGAATTAGGCATCAGATAACTCAAAAGAGGCACACTAGTTACATTTCCTGATTTTCTCCACCACAAAAATCAGAAAACCAGAGACCTCCATTACGCAAAAACCATAAGAAAAATTACATGTTATAAATCAGTAAAAACCAATATGGCTCCTCGATTTATAGAATAGAAGCTGTAGCTAAAACGAGTTCTCAGTATGCAAGTTATGTAACAACTTGCAAGATAAACAGTCTAATTTAGCTTGTCAATAATATTCTTCGATGTTGCTTAGTTTTCCTCTCCAGTTCCATTTTCCCAATTGAATGGTTTTCACAATAGAGGTTCAAAGATGGACTTCTCCTCCCACCACAGTTTCAGATCCATCTTGAGTAAAGCAACTGCACTCCTCTTTCATTTCCTTGCATTCAGTAAATCACCAGCACCAAAAAGTATGTGCTTTGTGATTAAACAAGGAGACACAGAAATGTCGTCACCAAGCTAAAAACAGTTCAAATTTCAATTAATCGATGGCATCAGAAAAGAACCAGATGAAGTGCGTGAGGAGTCGTGATTTCTTAAAACAGAAGGAAACTTATTTTTGTGATTTAGATGCAAAGACCCAAGCATAACAATATATCCGAAAGACAAACTTACAATGGCCAGTACAGAGTCAGGCTGTAGAAGAAAACAATTGTGAGAAAGAGGGACTACTGGGAAAATGTGATTCTACTAATCATGGCCGGTCAGAGGCCAAAAACATATTAAGATAAGGAATGAAGAAAGTAAAGCTTCAAAACTGGAATGGAAGCTAAATCAGCTACTTTGGAGTGCCGATGTCTTTGTTCACTGCTGCTGGAATTCCAAAACACACAACCAAATACAAAAAACTGATGCATTTTCCCTTGCTCCACGCGCAAAAACAAGCAGAATGAAGAGGATTAGTTGAAGAGATTCACCTCTAATTGCTCCAAAGTGGCATATGATCCAGTTCGCAATTTGTTCCTGACGGTGGTAAAGTCCATGGGATTATCAATCACCTCATGGTAATCAGGAAGCTGCCCAGAAATCAAGAAACAACTAAGCAGCTTTTCTTTAATTATACTGTCATTCTCCCCAAATAAGACTTCTGAAACAAAAACCACCCCTCCAAAAACATACCTCTTCAGGATCAACAGGTTCCGCATAAACACCGTATATGTCTTTCCTGTCATCAGGAATTAAAGAAACTAAACATTACAAGGGCCTTCAGCTGAATAACTAACAAAAATTCCATTTTTTCTAACAATTCACACTTACTTCTGTAACTTGTCGAGAATCAATTCCATTGTCTTCTTGTCTGGCAACGGCATTCCAGAATGTGGTTCCGATGGTGTCCCTGCTCAACCACATCATACCATCAATAATGTGGACAAGGAACAAACATGAAATGTCTCCATTTCTGAAAAATCAGAAACTATACCTGGAGCAGAGTCCACATCTTTTGCTTCTTCATTCCTTCCTCTAGCCTGCCAAAATCCAAAAGTAGGCTTAACTCTCCATAAACAACAGAATTAAACTACAATCAAGCAAGAAGCAACATGAATCAATTATATTTGTTCTGCTCAATAAGTGTCCATATTTCATAAAAAAATCATCCTTCAAAAGATAAATTATTTTGTTCTTAAAACTAAACAAACCCTCAAAATATCAGACTACAAAAACCTCGAAGCAAATTAAAAACACTCAAAGGAGTAAAAATGGCGTCTGCTGGACAGAGACAGAAACAAGGTAGACAATGAGAGAGAGACTGGCTGTTTATTGTGTGTAGTAGAGAGAGAAAAAGAGGAGAGAGAGAAAGGTGGGAGCGTGAGCAGATTCTGTGGGGGTTAGTTTATGACAGTTGACCCGACAGTTATATTTATATATATATATACACATCAATCCCCGACAGAGATTTATACATATTGAGCGCCTATATGGAAAGAGAGAGAAGTTGTGAGTGATTTGCAAGTCTCTGGTCCAATTAGAAAAATCTCACTGAACTCAGCTTAGCTGGACTTTCTTTCCCGTTTGCCTCTCAATTTCCAATTTTGAACATCCATTAGTACATTTTTTAACTGAGATTTCACACATACCTCATCATCATTTTCATTTTCAATTTCAATTTCATCGTCATTATCTTCTTCGTCTTCATCTCTATCATCGTCGCCGTTAATTTTTCTCTTTTTAGAGGGCTTTCTCCCATCGCCGTCGTCGGAAGACGATGCCGACGTGGCAGGCCCTACTGACACTCGACGAGTCCGACTCGGAGTTGACTCAGCACCGATTTCATCGCTCTGCAGCTTAAGCAAGTGTTTCAGCTTCTTCTCTCTGCCTCTCTCATCCTCATCGTCTTCGACAAAGTACTCATCGTCGTCCAGGTAATCATCGATGTCGAAAGCGTACCTAACATTCCGACGCCGTCCACTCCGACGAAGCTCCCTCTCCTGCTTCGCCGACGCCGATTCCGACTGCTCGACGGCGGCGTTCCGCCGAGCTAGATCTGCCTTAGATGGACGTCCTTTCTTCTTCGTCTTCACGATCTGCCCCATCTCCTTCCACTTTCTCTCTCTACAATTTCCTCTCTCTCTCACTTTCTCTCTCTTCTTTTTACTCCATTACATTATTTTTCTCTGAGGCAGTGTTTTGGCTTTTTTTGAGTCAATTTTGTGGTCCGAACCTGAGTCCAAACCTGAGGTTTGGTGGGGTCACTTTACAGAGGCTTTTTAAAACTTTTAAAATTAACGTTGAATTGTCCTTTTTTTCCGTCTGTGTATGAAACGCCGTTAGTGGCTGGGAATAACGGCGTTAGGTGCTGCCCAATGCCCGCTGAGTTTGCGTGTCCAAATGTGTTTCCCGTAGTAGTTACGTCAAATCATGCATACTTTCTATGTAAGAGCGTGAGCTTCACCTTCCGCCGCCACCGTAAGCTAGCGATTTGTCGTAGATTTTGAAAGGTATAATACAGGGATATGCTCTTTAATTTGACTTCAACTCACATTTACGTCCGATAACTTTTAAGTGTGCACAAGTAAACACTTAAACTTGTGTAAAATTGAACAATAGACATAAACATCCTACGTGACACCCTAATTTGAGTCTATGTGGTATCCTCAAATTATATATCTAAGATCAAGTTAAAGATCACATTTATTATTATGTTATTTTAAAAAAATTGTCGTCAAATATATATTTAATCATATTTTGAATCAAATGATAAAATTTTAAAATTGCTTATACGTGTCATCCTACATGACAATTTGGGTCCTACGTGGTATCCTCAAATTATATATTGTATTTAAGATCAAGTAAAGAGCACATTTATGTACTATGTTATTTTAAAAATTTATCATCAAATATACATTGACCATATGTTTTGAATCAAATTTAAAATTCTTCATACATGACAATTTGGTTCCTACATGGTATCCTCAAATTATATATCTAAGATCAAATTAAAGAGTACATCTATGTATTATGTTATTTTAAAAAATTATCATCAAATATATGTATATTTAACCATATATTTTGAATCAAAATCAAATGATAAAAATTTATATCTTTAAAAATGTTCAAATTTCATAAACCGGTCCACTAAGTTCAGATTCTAGAGACTTCTACTCACAAAAAGCTTTAAAAAGTTTTTAAATAAAATGTCGTCCCTAAGCATAACTGTAAATTCGAAAATAACAATTTTAAAATTTTAAATTTGAACTTCTAAAGTCTATGATCAAATAAAAGCTAAGAGATTACAAAAAATTATGTGAGCATTTATATTTTTGAGGTCAAATTAATTCTTTTTCCATATTTAAAATATAAATTCATATAAATTTTTGTTCTTTGTATTAATTAATTTGTTGCAAAAAAATGTTTTCTTTTAGTTGAAGTTTTATAATGAATAATTTTTTTTTACCTCTTACAAAAATAAGTGTGAAAGTATATGTGTGCATCTCATCCTCTTCCCACTTATTTATAAGAAGATTATTGATCACGTCTGAAACTCGTCCTAAAAGAAATAAGTGGTTATTGTAAATATAATTTGATTTTTAAGTTTAGAATCGAGTTCCATCAAAATTAAGCAATTATAATAATTTAATATCGCTAAGAAAATAGACTTGACCAAATATTTAAGATTCTTGTTTCTAACGAATATAACTAGCAAATATCAAAGCAATAAAAATAGCAACTAAAAAGAATGGGTTAATTTCAAAATTAAGAACGTTCATAGTCATGATTTTCTCAATTACCATTTCCTTTTTTATTTCCCACCCGATGCTTATTAATCTCTTCATATTTGGGAAACCAAATTAAGCCCCCACCTTCTTCTTCTTTTCTCCCCTCTCTATTTCCTTTTTCCTTTTTCCTCATTTTAGTTTATTTTTTTCTCCAAATTTCTTCATCTCACGTCATTTTATTTTTATATCATAAAATATAATATTAACGTAAAATAACATAATTGATATTTAAAAGATATCAAAGTATTATAACATAAGATAAAGAATAGTAAAATATATATCTTTTGACCAAACATCATGCTGATTATGTAATTGAAAATATTAAGTTGATATAGTTTAGTTTGCCTTTAATTTAGCTTATAAGATTGTTGATTGTTAAATTAGTTACAACAAGCAAAAAATTATATACAAAGATAAACAAAGTATTTTACTTTTTTGCACCTAAATATTCGATGCATTCAAGTCTTAGCTAAATTTAAATTAATATGAAGAAAATTATATTAGAGAAAAGTGTTCTCTAACAAAAGAATTTAATACTGAAAAATACTTACTATTTCCTACCATACTTATTAGTATTATTTATCGTTTGGTGTGATTCATAATAATTTCGAAATAAAATGCATAATTATTTTATTTGTATGCCAATAATGTCATTTTGTTTACTTGCGTGATTCATATGTTTTTTTTATATATTTAATTGTTTTTTTTTCAATGTCCAGTTGTCATTTCTATGCTTTTTTATATTTAATTTGATCTCTCTTTTTTTTGGGTGTTCAATGCACTTCGTTTATGTTGTTAACCAGGAATTAAATTTAAGTTATCTTGTTTTACATCTAGGATTAATTAATAGTAAGAGATTAGAATTAAATTTCATTCAATACAGAGAAAAAATTATTTATTTGTATAATTATTTTCTGAGTAAAGAAAAGTGTTGATTATATATTGAAGACACAACAATAATAATATATTAAATATAATTTTGCAAATGACTTAGGATCTAAAAATAGAATTTATGTATATCTTTCTTTGGAAACATTAAAATAGTAGTACAGGAAACACTAAACAAGTCATCATAAGTACATGTTTAAGTGTCTTAATTAATAATTACCACATTAAATTGGTCCCCTTTTATGTCACGTGACACTAGTAGAGTATTTATGTTTGAAGTTAATTAGAGATAGGTCAAAGTTAATTAGTGATAGGTCAGTGTTGAATCACATTAATTAGGTGTAAGTGCTATAATTAGTAGTAGTTTGGAGCTTAGTAGACTAACGAAATGGCTAAAAGTAGACAATTCTCCGTCGATGTTTTTATTTTATTTTTAAACATTATTTTTATAAAAGAATCAACTAAGAATTCGAATTATAATCGAGTTTAATTTTCTGAACTCTCAGATTATTATATAGACAAGTTATAATTCTTCAATTATTCCATTTTGAAGCTTATTGGTTAGAACATCACGATTTTTGATGAGATGAAGTTGATTCCATAGTTATTGATTGCAAGTGATCTCTAATTATTTTAGACTAACTTGAATAAATTAGGTGGGATCACATAGATCAATAATTTAGTAAATTTATTCAATTAAATTTTATTTTTATATATACCATTTTGTAATTATACAAGAACATCTTATACTCTAAAAAGTACAATTGATTTATATTTTGGAAAAGGGCTTGATATACCCTTCAACTTTGTCATTTGGAGCTAATATACCCCTCGTTATGAAAGTGACTCATATATACCCTTACCGTTATACAAACGGCTCACATATACCCCTACCGTTACAAAATGAGCTCACATATACCCTACATTTAACGAAAAGTGAAAAATTTAGTTTTAAATTTATATTTTTGACTTTTAATTTTTTTTAAAAATCATTTAGGGGTATATATGATTCTTATAGCAAAGTTCATGGTATATTTTAATCTTTTTCATACATAAATTATTTTTTGACTTCTTTGATTATCATTATTTGAGTTTCTTATTCTTATTTTATTTTTTTCTTTCATTCCTTAGTGTAAAGAGAAAAATTTTAAACTATTTTTTTGTGGCTATATTATAATTTAAAACTATTTTTTTTGGCTATATTGTAATTTAGTTTTTGTATTTGAAGAAAATAATTGGGTCGTCTATAATAAATATTACAAGAATATTAGTATAAATAAATTTGACCATCAAAATAATAAATATAAATTAGTCATTGAAACAAAAAAAAGTAAAAAAAAAAATGTTTGAGGAGGATTAAATATACCCATATGGGATTATATTTTTTTAAATAAATAATTAAAAAATTAAACTAAATTTTTTTCCCACTTCCGTTAGAGGAAAAGGGTATATGTGAGTCATTTAATTTGTATATAAATAAAGGTATATATGAGCCACTTTCATAACGAGAGGTATACCAACTCTAAATTACAGTTGAGGGTATATCATAACTTTTTCCCTTTATATATTTTATAGGTACCATTGCGTATGTGTGTTGATGTTTAGTTAACTTTGGCTCATTTTTATTGGTGAGATTGAGCTAAAAAAAGAATTTTCGTACACGGACATTAATGCAAATTAATTAATGTAACGTACACAAACTATGGTCCTTTTTCTAACCCCACCATATAATAGAAATTAATGCATTAGATTATTTATTAGTATTATTTTCTTTTTATATACAAAATATGATTCTTTTTCGAACCCAGCCTATAACTGAAGTTAGTGCATCAAGCTGTTTTTTTAATACAGAAAATACTTACATGCACTAACTAAAATTACTCTAAATATATTTGTCCTTAGAGTAATAAGATAATTTGCTTAACTTATATAGTGAGATTTTTTTTAATCAAATGGTATTATTATAATGAAAATAAATATTAAAATACTATTTAAAATTTATACAACTTCTGAAAAATAAGTTATACATATTAGGACAAAATGAATATATTTTTTGTGATATTATCTTATACTCGTAAAAAAAGTAAGGATCCAGCTGTATTTATCTATTAATTAATACTTCTTCCAATTTATTTTTATATTATATGACAATCTTTTGACTTGCGAAATTTAAAAATATAAATTTGACATGGTGTGTCTATATTTTTTTATATATATGTATATCGTAGTGCGAAATTAATAATTTTATATAGAGAATATAACATCAAAGTTAAAATTTTGGACGACATTCAATGCATTTGTATTCTTAGAAGTTGTATAGAATAATCTTTTAAATACCCCATTTTAAAAAATAACAATATAATTAGCAGAATTAATTAACTTACAAGACCAATAATGTTATACAACTTTCCTTGTTTTGCCATAGATTTAATATAATTATTATAGCAAGTTGATCTAGTAACTAGCGTTAAATTTCAAGGCTCAACCTTAGACATGTGTCGGAAACTACTAGAGGGAACTTCGGTGAAATGCATAGAGATCGAAAAGAACACCAACAATGAAAACATTTTGATGGGCCGATAAATGGGTTGGGCTTCATGCGCACATGGCTAAGTTGGCCCAAATTGTAATCCTTTCCTTCTCCTTTATTTTTCTTCTTCTTCTTCGTATTATCAAATTGATTACTACAGTCTACAGTATTTACTTCTCTACTGTGTCTATCAATGGAGAAATTGAGGAAAATGGTGAACCAAATAGCCTATACACCACCGCAAGACAGGCTCCGTACAATTTCTACACTCCAATTCTCTCTCATCCCTCTTCTCTCACTAGCTTCCACTCTCTATGGCTTCGCTCTTCCTCTCCGCCATCGCCTTTACCATCTTGGTCTGATTCACAAAGACAGGTAAACAACAACTCTAATTTCTAGCTGTATTTGGGTTTATTATGATTTTTTTTTAAGTGGGTATTTGTTTTTTATTGCTTTGATAGCTGTATTTGGGGTTTTTTTTATTTTTATTATTATGATTTTGTTGATTTGTTCTACGTGGGATTTTGTTTGCTTACCATACCTATGTAATCTCTTTGAACTGTAAGGTTGCCGGTGCCAGTGATTAGCGTTGGGAATTTAACTTGGGGAGGTAATGGGAAGACACCAATGGTTGAGTTTCTTGCAGTTTGGTTGGCTGCTGCTGGAAGTTCACCTCTTATACTAACAAGGGTACTCTCTTTTTTTTTCCCCAGCGGTTTCATTATGTTTGATGGTGCTTGACTGAATGTGGAATTGGAGATGTTAAGCACCCAAGGGTATGATCTTGTAGTTAATTAAGTGGGATGAGAACCATGAGGTCTCGGGAGGTAAAAATAGTAGGTGATTTCTTCTCATCCGTCTAAGCCTTAGGGACAAAGTTAACCTGTAGATGTGCTGATGGGAGGTAGAAGCTACCTATGGAGTTAGGCAAGGCCCGGACACCATAGTTATAAAAGAAATGTTAACTTGACGTGTATTATATTAGTGGTAGTAGAAGAAATATCGAAGTGATAGTGAAATAGTTAAGAAGTTATTATCTCTTTGTATTAGTCTCGTATATGACCTTGTGATGATGTATTGTGGTCCAACATTAGTTACATAAATCTTCCAAGATTGGAAGAAATATTTTGAGTCTCTTATTTGGTTTGTTTTGGTGTTTGTTTGTGATATTCAGTTGTTTTTCTATTGTTGCTTTTTTCTCCTTTCTGATGTACTTTGGACCATTTTCGATTCCAATTCAACTGTTTATGAACACAAGGCTAGTGTTATGGAAAATGTTTTCTTCTGTAGGGTTATGGTGGTGCAGATGAAGCAAAAATGCTCCAAAGGCATCTGGCTGGAACACCTGTGAAGATAGGCATAGGTGCAAACAGGGCGAATACAGCTGCCTGTTTTCTGAAAAGATATGGCCACATCAGCCCTTGTAAGCACGGTGACAGTGATTTTGAGAAACGTTTCTCTGATAACAAACAAGGAAATTGTTCTTATTCTGACCAAATCGGGGTTGCAATCCTAGACGATGGAATGCAGGTCTGCACCAAAACTGCATGTTAAGTTTTAATCACCTACTGATCAAACAGGAACTTTGTTGTTTAAATTCAGAAAACTAATTCATTCTTCTTGGGTTAAGATTGTGTCCCATCTTTTTTTGGAATAGGAGTATGTAATACCTCCCCAATTCCTATTGCTGTGCTTTATCACAACCTCCTCCTTTTCTTTTCCTTTGGATTGTAATTATTTGATCTTCCAAGAAATTCAAAATTGGATATTCTTCGTAGTTCAATCCTCAAGACTTTATTCCGGACCTAAAAATGCTAGCTTCTTATTAGGGTTTCACAGTTAGGAGTATGATTGTCTGCTCCTTTATGATACTTAATAACCTAGAACTTTTGCTCACGTTTTGTCAACTGTGGAAATCCGAAAGCAGCATATCAGTTTGTGGCGTGACATTGAGATTGTGATGGTGAATGCAATGATTCCATGGGGGAACCATCAGTTAATTCCACTTGGACCATTAAGGGAACCTTTGACCGCATTCACACGTGCAGATATAGTTGTAATCCATCATGCAGACATGGTATTAACACCCTTTTTCTTCTGTATATCTGAGACAACTTATTGATACTTGTGAAACATAACATTTAATTAGTAAAAATTAGAAAATCAAATAGGACCTCTGATAGCCATTTAATTTGTTTGAGTTATGCAGGTCTCAAAAAAGGATGTGGAGACCATAGCATCAGAAGTTCGAAAAGTAAAAAATTCTCTTCCTATATTTTTGAGCAGACTGACGCCTTTATACTTTCTTAAAGCTGGCAACATGTCTTGTAAATTGGCTTTAATGGACATCCACAATGCACTTGTCTTATGTGTCTCAGCAATTGGATCTGCTGATTCTTTTGTTGAGAGGGTGAAGAAGGTACAGTTGTTGAGTTCTCTTGTTTGATACTCATACAACCTTCTATTTTCTACCTTTGCGTAGAAGTTTGGAGGTGGTTGAGTTTTTATTCAGCTTCTTTCGTTGGTTTTATTACCACAAGTTATTATTCTCTCTTTCGTTTAAAAAGTTGTTAACACTCCGCAGCTGGAACCTGCTTATGTTGATCGCCTGGACTTCAGTGACCATCATTTATTTCAAGCTAAGGTAGATGGCATCATATATTCTTGTTTGTCTTATCTTTTACTCACCTGTTCGATCATATGACACCCATAGATCTGACATCCACCCGTATTCTTTGAATTGGTGTTGGTGCTGGACATTTTCGTTCTCTTATCTTTTTTCTTTTTTAAGAACTTAAGTTTTCACTTTGGTCCATATATTATGTTAGGATATTGACATGATCAGATTGAGACTTCAGAATCTTCAATCAGAGTTTGGTATGAAGCCTGTTGTTGTAGTAACAGAAAAGGTGAGTAGCTCTTGCAAAAAAGTATCATCTTTTTCTGTTTATTTGTTTCTTAGAAGGAGATTAATAAATGATCAAAACTCAGAAAAGGTGATTCTTTTTTCATTTTTGTCTGTAAAGAGATAACGCTTGTTGAGTTTATACATGCTGACATAAACAAGCAGGAAGAGTTAATATAGCCAACATATTTTACTTAAATTTTTACAGGATAAGAAAATGCAAATAGTATAATTCTGATACTAAGACAACTACATTTACCTCATTCTCTGTTACTTACATCTATAGCTTTTAGCAATCTGTGCAAAGAAATGGCCCAATCCTTCTGAGAATTGCTCATGTGGTAGATGTCACTGTTGTTTATTAATAGGCTCATCTGGCTGAGGTAGCCCTAAAATGCAAGGCACGAAAACCCCTCACTCTTCCTTGTCCTAAAATAGCCGTTCATCGCCTTCTTTTCTAGGTTTTGCTAACCTTATTCGATGCTTTCTATACCTATAATTTCTCTTTATCTTGGTGGAAAGATGCTATTAACTATCTCTCAACTTGATGGCTTTCTTAATTTATATCCTCCGAAAAAAATAGACCATTAAATTTGTCCTTCGCGACCTTCCTCTTCCTATTGAGAAACAATCGTTGGAGTTGGTAGTCAATTTTAATTTTAAGACTTGAGCTGAAGGTCTATTAGAGATCTCTACGAGGTAAGGGTAAGCTTTGCGTACATTCTATCTTCCCCAAACCCCACTTGTGGGATTCCATTGGGTATGTTGTTGTTATTGTTGTAAATTAAACTCTCATATATGTATAGTACGGTTCATGTACTAAGTAGCTAACAAATTATTATAAATTTCTCATAATCACTATTCTTGATTTGGTAGGACTATGATAGAGCTCCGGAGGTTCTTAAGTATTTGGATCCATTTGAAGTGTTGGTTCTTTGCTCCAGCTTGCAAATTCTACCTCATAATGGAAACACAGAAGAAAGCTTTAAGAAGTGTCTGTGGCAGCATTTGGAAGGTAGCAGTAAGGTGTAAAATATGGTATAAAACTTCTTTTGAAGATCATATTGAGGTGAAACGATTGTACGAGGTCACAATTCACCCAACATGATCATCTCAGATGAGCTAGAAATGGGGGATCGGATGCAGGCAAAGTTCCTCCTAATCGTTGAGATGTACAGTCGACTTCCTCCCCTTTGTGGGGGGTGGGGGTCTTGATTCTTACAAGTGAGCAGAAAAGGGAAGACCAAGTCAATTATTAATTTAAATTACGAATTTAGGGGGTAAACTTATCGCATCAACGCGTCGATGCGATGGTGCGATAGTAGGGTCTCAACTAACTGATTGTCTGAGTTGAAAACCCATGTAGAAATAGCATGAATTTCAACAAATTGATCTGGAAATTGATTGATTTTTTGGATTACTATATAAAAAATTAGAAGACTCCAAATTTCCCAAATATTAGATATTCCTATTTTTCCCATTATGTACAGTGGGAATATAATAGCCCATTTTGATGAAACTGAAATGTGAAATAACAAATATAAAAAGAGGAAGTGGGGCACCACCATATCTACAGTTCCATTGACCTGACGACAATGATAATATATTCAGTATAATTTTATAATTTGGGTTGATTTAGGGAGACGGGAGACCTGTATACAGTCTTACTGTTACCTTAAAGAACAAGATAGATATATTATTTTCGATAGACTCTCAACTCGAGTAAAAAAAATATATTAAAATTAAATATGTAAAAAGCCAGAAAACTAGCCCGACATAGAGTAGAAAATAAGACATTATTTCAACTTCAACTATAGAATACAGCTATATGATGGACCACAACTTACATTCCATTGTTCCAATTTTTTCTGGTCCCCTTTTTTTCTTCCTCTGTTTAAGAGAAAAAAGAATTAATATATTTTGACATTATGTTATTATGGGCGGAGCTAGCATGTAAAGTAAGAGTTCAACAACGACAAATCCTAGTAATTTTAATTCAATTTTTTTTTTTGAGAAACATTAAGAAAAATAAAGTCCTTTATATCCCTAAAGTTTTCAGAAATTTAAAGTTTTTTTATTTTTTTTAAAAAATAATGTCACATGATATTATGGAAAGATACCAAAAAAAACATATATTTTGGATTAAAAGACAATAAGGAAGTGGGATACGTGTGGGACGGTTTCTTTGAGTTCTTAACTTTTTATAATAAATTTAATAAAATAATAATTAAAGGTTGGTATAAATGTTATAGATCCACAAAAAGGGCAAAGTAGTATTCTACTTTGATATTTGAAGAACATGTCGGTGTGTTTATTTTTAACTTTTCTTTTTTTATATAACAATCATTTCATATTCTACTGTCTAATTAATCTAAATTCACGTAGTGTAAGTTGTTTTTTTCTCCATTACTATCCACTAAATTAAAGGAGCTTTTGATTTGGATCCAAAAGGCAAAAACGTGTGAATCTGATTCACGAATCATCAGCTTTACAAAATTCAATGAAAAGATTATTTATGTGCTCGATATGTTGGATGGGATAAATAAGAATATTTTATGAAATTATTTTGTTTTATTTTCTATATGTGATAGTTATTTCATTATTTTAGTCAAATAATAAAATAAAATAATCTAAAAATTAGCTAATACTTTTAAATCAAATATGAAATAAATTTATTATTTTGAATTATTATCCTTTATATTACGCAATACGTAATCCATCACTTCAAGTTTCATCTGACAATCACCCTTTTGGTAGATAAGTTTTTTGTTCTATAGTATTTATTTTTTTTATTCAAATTGTAAACGATTATTTACTCGTTTTTTCTTGCGTTTTCTAAATTTTAAAATATTTTCCAAAACAATAGTCTTACTTGGTGTAGAACTTGTTTTCAAATTGACTAGAAGTAATAATGGATCTTCTTACACTTGAATTGACTCCACTAATAACCAATAATATATTATTAAAACATATTCTTGTTTGATACAAAATTTATTCTATATGAAATTTAAGAAAATAAAGAGGATTATTTGAACTTTGTAATATTAAATAAAAATACATAAAATTTAGAATATATGAAAATATTTTTCAACCTTCCCATCTATAACATGTTATATGACCTCTCACACATAAAATAGGACAACACTCACTATTTACTACCTCTCTATCCAAATTAATGCATATTTGTTTACTGCTTAATTATACTAAAATATATTGACTTGATATAAATACGAGTGTATATATGCAAGTTATACTTTCATATAAAGCGGCTCCGTCTTAGAAGGGGCAATATATTAAAGATATGTGGTCATGAAAAAAGCATATAATTTCTTATCACTCAAAAAGATAAAATAATTCAACTCGTTCACACATTAACGTGTAGATTGGTTTTGCGTCTTCTTCTCCTAGCTATAATATACACCACTAACACCAATACTAAAATTCATCTTTATAAATAGCGCCCATTTTAATCTAATTTTTTTCAGTGTAGTGGAAGAAATAGCCATTTTTAAATCTTTTGGAAAATTAAATAATCAATGGCTATTTCTTCTTTTTTGAGTTTCTTTTTTTTGCTCTTATGTTGTTTTAAAATATGTCAAGGACAATTAGTACCAGCAGCTTACATGTTTGGTGATTCTTTAATTGATGTTGGTAATAATAATCATATAGCTACCATTATTAAAGCTAATTTTCCTTATAATGGTCGTGATTTTCCTGGTGGAAAACCTACTGGAAGATTTTGCAATGGCAAAAATACTGCTGATTTTATAGGTAAGTGTTCCCTTGATCGTCTTATTTTCACGTATGTTCACTGAATTTTATCCATAAAATGGCTATATTAAAGTAACGAACTTAATTTGGTCGTTATTTAGACTATTTCCATCTCCATTATTCTCGTTGTTCAAAATGTTCAGAATATATATATATATATATATATATTTTTAAATAACAAGTAAAATGACTTCTTTAATGAAAGCAGCGAAAATAAATTTCATTCATACTTTTTATTTTGGTACCGCAAATGTCGAAATCATCTTGGTTGTAAAATGGCACTATATATCACTAGCTCCTAGTGGGGTACGTACTGTATAAATTGTGCATGAAAAACCAACTCTTGGATGCATGAAATTGGCGGAGTCAGGTAGGATCGAGGAGGGTTCGAATTTAGCAAAAAATTATATATATATATAGCCGTTGAACCCTCGTTGATTACTTCATGTATTCACTTCTTTATACTTTTAATTGTTTAATAAAAATTCAGACTCCGCCCGTGAAAACAAAAAATTAAAAGAAGGAATAGAGAAAAAAGGAGAGAGAGGGAGATGGCAAATGTTTTTTTTGGCAATGCGCGATGAGAAGAGAACATATTTAAGGGTCCATTCATTTTAACTTATATATATATATATTCCTTCTATGGTATAAATGTTTGTCCAAATATAATATATTTTTATATTTAAAAGTTCTTTAATTTTGAACTAACTTTAACAACATGTTTTTATAATCATAATTAGTAATAGCATGACACGATTAAGATCAAATAAGTTATATATTTTAAGGATACTTATAGTAATTCTTTAATTAAATAACATATAGTATCATTAAAATAAAACATGACACATGGATTATTCTTTTTTGGAAGTGGAGTATTAATTCTATTTTGAGTGATGGAGAAAACTTTTTAACTCTTTTTTTCCTCTTTATTTGTTATAATATTATATCTTCATTATTTTACAATATAATTATCTATTGTTTCCTTTGCTTTAGTTGTGTTTTATTTGTTGTCTATTGTTCTTCTCCTTTATTCCTAGCACGATTTAATTGCTTTATTACAATATTTTCTTTCTGTACTTGAGTTTGATATATATTTTACTTGAGCCAAAAGTCTATTAGAAACAATGTTTTTATCTTCACAAGATTAGAATATGAAACTCCATACACACTTTCCTCGATAAACCCCGCATATGAGATTATACTAAGTTTGTTGTTGTTGCTGCTACATCCACTATTTTGTAATAGCAAGTGGAATTATGGATGCAAACTTTATTATTTATTTATTTAATATTTTTTGTAAAGTAACTAATTAATTTTTTTTGCATTTTAATTGTTTTGCAGCTGAGAAATTAGGAATACCAACACCTCCCCCATACTTATCTGACAAGAACAATCAGTTTCCAAAAGGTGTAAGCTTTGCTTCTGGTGGAGCTGGAATCTTCAGGACCACCAATGGTGCATTAATTGTAAGACATATACATCCATCTTAGTTTTTGTATTTTTTTGGGACTTTTATCTAATCAGTATTCATATTGTCGTAAGGCTCGTTAATGGAGGAAATATTCTTTATCATGATCTGATAGGATTCGAGCTTGTGATTTCAAATTAAAAATTAAGAAATTTTATTTAACTCACCACAATCTTTACTGATTCCTTAATGTCTCTCGCTTTTATTTTACATTTCAGATAAAGTACATGAAACAAAAAATTAATTTTCAGGGACACGTTGAATCGAAAAATTAGCTTAAATTAAAAATAGAAAATAAAAGAAATCTTTTTTCATGAAGAAAATAAAACGTTGAATCGAAAAATTAGTTTAAATTTAAAATAGAAAATAAGAGAAATCTTTTTTCATGAAGAAAATAAAACAAAAAATTTATGCGGTGAACGTGGATCGAACACGTGACCTTCAGATCTTCAGTCTGACGCTCTCCCAACTGAGCTATCCCCGCTAATGCTTATTTATTTTCTGTTATTTAATTTATTGCATTATTCTAACATATTGTGATTCAAAACACTTATTAGTGTAATTGGAATATATGGATTTTTTTTATAGGATGTTGTAATAAATCACGAGAAAATATTCAAAATCGAATTCAAAATTTACAGTTGATTGAATTTAGATTAGAAGTTTATAATAATGAGTTCAGAACGTTATTAATTCAATGAGCTTTTCAACACAATATATAAAGTTTGAACTAAAATTACTGAATTTAGCCGAACTGATAATGCCATTCATGTACTAGTTAACAACAATTTATTTTGTTTATTTGCAGAGTTTTGCACTACATATGTCTCAACAAGTGCAGTTTTTCTCAGTGGTGCAACAAAGATTAGTGAAGCAATTAGGAGCTGATGCTGGAATGAAGCAATTATCAAAATCTCTATTTGTTGTTGTCATTGGAAGTAATGATATAATTAATTATTTTAAATCTGATTCAAAACTCTCAAAGACAAAAGCACCCCAACAATATGTTGATGAAATGGTCTCTACTCTACAAGGACAACTAAAGGTACATTTTCTACAAACAATTTACTAGATTATAGCTTAAGAATTCGGCCGAATCCAGTAACTTAAAATGTTTATTGTTAAATTTAGAATTCAGTAACTTAATAAGACTAAAATCTCCAATTTATAAGGTTTAAATTTTGACTTTGCCTCGATCTGTTCATCATATATAAACATAAAATTGATTGTTTTGATATATAGAGTATTCTACGACGTCCTTAAGGAATTGAAATTCTCACTATTTGGTGTTGCAAATAGGAAAAACAAATTTTATAGGTAACTTTCAAGTTTATTGTCTCTGTCCAACCCATCCAACATCGTCCCCGAACCCCATCTGTTTGACCATTCCACCTCCCTCCACCCCATTTCATCCTATTTTTTTTAGGTAGCTTACATATAACTGTTTTTGAGATAATAATTCTTTTATTTACCAAGTATAAAAAAAAACACTTATTTTTTCCAAGATTATTTAGAAAAAGAAACATTTTTCTTCGTAATAAACACACTGTGTCTTTTAACACACTTATTAGATACCTAACTCCTTTTCATTAAAAAAAAAAAGAATTAACCAACTGATTGATCAATCTCAAATATCTTATCGACCGTTCGAAAACATACGAAACTCTCATAAAAGACTCCTAATAGTCCTCTTTCTTTTATTTGTTTTTCTATTTAATTTAAATTGTTTGTTCTCATTTCATCCACTAACTAATAGGAATGTATATTTTATTTTATTTTTGGATTTCAGCAATTACATGGTCTAGGTGCAAGAAAATTTGTGATAACAGCAATAGGATCAGTTGGATGCATGCCATTACTAAGATTTCAAAGTGCAAATAATTCAAATGAATGCTTCCAACAAGCTAATTTTTGGGCAGACAAATATAACCAACAACTTCAAACTATGCTTAAAGGATTGAAGGCTGAGCTCAAAGATATCAATTACTCATTTATCGACACATACGCTTTGTTGCTCGATATCGTCCAGAATCCAGCTACTCACGGTAAATTCTCGATTTTAATAACTCATTTTTCTTCTCTCACAAAAACAAATTCAAAATTTTAAGTTTAACGCATTGTGAAATACTATCCTTTATACTTTACATAAATATATAAACTTACAAAAGAAGCGAATTTTGAACATAGAATAATGTCACATGGAATGATTTTATTATAAGAGATATTGTACATTTTATCCCTCAGATTTCGATAAATTCTTATTTTTGGCCCTTGTGGTATTTCACTAAACATATTTCACCTTGAATAATTAATATGTGAGTTTTTTGCCCCTTTACATAGAAAATATACTATATTACCATCAAATATAAAGTGATCGTATTAATTAATTAGAGATAATACATAAATAGTCACAAGCAGAATGTTAAAAAGTATACATTTCAAATTCAATGAAAGTTAAATGTACATGTTGCTTAATCAAATGTTACAAGGAGAAAAATTCATAATTTATCAATATTTCAGGGACTAAAATCGCAAACTTCCTTACTCAGAAATATATACACTTGTGAAATTATCATATAGCATTTCAAATGCTCTTTTAGTTATATGACTTATTTCACAATCTATCGTTAATTATAGGGATAAGACACAAGTATCCTCCTAGACTATGACTGGAATCCCAGAGACACAACTTAACTAAACTAATTCCCTGAATTCATTTTTTATATAATTTTGTACACCTTTTGGCTTATGTGGCACACTCCGTGACTCCACGCAGTTGAGGCGCGTGGGAGATATTTGGCGCCACGTAAACCAAAAAGGTGTACAAAATTACAAAAAAAAAATGAGTTCAGGGGGTAATAGGACGCTAGTTAGTTGTGTCTGTGAAATTTCGGTCATAGTTTAGGGGGTACTTGTACCTTTTCCCTTAATTATATTTAAATGTTGAGAAAAGACATAAAGTCACCACTGAAGTTGTCCCGAATTTTCAATAAGACACCTTAACTTTACAACTGTCTTATTACCCCACTAAACAATTATGAACTGATATTATTATATCATTTTTCGATCAGCCCCAGATTTTAAGAAGCAAGTGTGTTCACACACCAATCATTACTGATCGTTATTCTTTATCATTTTTTTCTAGGTTTTACTGAAGTGAAATCTGCTTGTTGTGGACTTGGAAGACTAAAAGCTACAGTTCCTTGCACCCCAGTTGCTCTTGTCTGTCCCAATAGAGATGAGTATGTTTTTTGGGATAGATATCATCCAACTGAAGCTACTGATCGTTTAATTATCAACACAACTTTTGATGGAAACAACAAATATATTTTTCCACTAAATGTGAAACAACTTATTGCCTTGTAATTTTGCATATTTTGAGCATAGGAACACACAAAAAAAAAAAAAAAAAAACACCAAGGTAACTTTGTAGACAGGTTTTTGTCTATATACATTTGAATTATTATACTTTTTGTTGTAATCAATTTCTTGCAAATATCTAAAGTGAAAGTTTTTGTATTATTTTTTTTGTCTCAAATTATTTATCATTTTAACCATTCAAGCTGATTTTTAGTGATAATTGTTCTTGAAGACTATAAACATCTCAATAAAATAAAATAAATTGAAGAATAGATTATATCGTAAGTCTAAAATGAGGGTAAAATAGTCAAAATGACTCATAAGCAATGTTTTCTCGAGGAGTGTGTAAAAGAAAAACACGACGAATGATTAAAGACTGAGGGGGTGTATTTTTGAGAGATGATCTTGTTATTTTATTTATTGCTAATGCTATCAAATTCGAAATTGGATTATGGAGTTTGATTAATTTTAACAAGAGCATCAAGGAATATAATGGGATAGATGAACGTTAATGTTCATAAACAATATTAAATATCGAATTCAAATACTAAAAATAGAGAAATTCTTGATGTGAAACGCTTCCTCCATTAGTCATGAGCCCTAAGCGATGAGCATGGATCGAACACATCATGTAAGAGTTGAGATTGTATTAGGTTTGCTTTCAAAAAAAAAAAACATTGAAATTATAATAGATGATCTTGAACTTTTGACCTTGCTTGTTTCGTGAGGAAACTTCAAGTTTAACATATTTGCCCTTTGAGCTTGAATGCTTGATCATGTATAAATAGGAGTCAAAAAGTTTAAAATCACCCATTTTCAAGATCATTCGATACATTTTCTAGCCTTAGAGACAGATGGTCTTGAGCTTTTGATCTAGCTCGCCTATAGAAAAATAATAATTCAAGTTTAACAAGTTTGACTACATAATGAATCAACAACATGTCAATGTGATCCCATAAATGGAATCCAAATAGGGTTAAGTATAAACATATATATCAAATCATGTACGAAAAAGAAATATAATAGAGAAAATGTCATGTTAAAATCGCTAAATCACAAACTGAATCAAAAGGAAAACATAAAAATAAAAATAATGCGGTGAACGTGGATCGAACACGTGACCTTCAGATCTTCAGTCTGACGCTCTCCCAACTGAGCTATCCCCGCTTGATGATTATTTAATATCGACTATTTTATATATAATTTATCTTCATAAACATCAAACAACTAAACATTTTATATTTTTTTCCCATGACTAGATGTGTGCATTCGGTTTTTGGTTTTGAAGAAGTGTAACTCAATCTGAACCAAAATAAATTTGGTTTGGTTTGGGTTTTTTCGGTTCGGTTAATCAGTTATGTCAATAATTAGAAACATAACAAAGTTATATTTGCAATTTGAAAAAAATAATATATATATAAAATTGAATTTCTTAAATATACCTTTTAATATAAATCACAAGTAAAACGTAAAACACAATACTTAAAAGTATATCAATTATAGATGTCCAAACATAAAAAATAAACTAAATCATAATGAAAATAACAAAAAAGGGACAAAAGTGGTTGACTCCAACTTAATTTTAAAATAAATCACAAGTAAAAATAGGCAATGTTAGATGAATAATGTTATTAATTAAGGTTATTAAGAGACGTGAAGAATATGAAACTCCAGTTTGATTAAGATTTTGAAGTTGAAATTCAAAAAAAATAGTTTTTGAAATTTAAAGTTGCATTTGGACATATACTTTACTTGAAAGAAGTTTTACGAATGAAAGTCCCAAAATCCAAAAACTGATTGGTCAAATAGATATTTGAAGATACATTTTTAAAATCTGATCTAAAATCTATGGTCAAACGCCAAAGAACAAACACATAAAAGCATGAAAGGCTGATAATATGAAGTGATACCAATAGAACTTAAGTGAAATCTGAGTGATTTCATGATCAGAAAAATGAAAATTTGATAATAATATTAATTGTAATTATGCTATAATTTCAATAATCTCATATGTAATTAGCTTATCGTTAATTTGAAATGTGATATTTGGGAACTTAATTTGTTCGTTTTTTAATAACAGCTGAAAATGTTGGTTTACCTACACCACCACCGTATCTTTCCGATTCCAACAAGAATAACGTCTTTCTACAAGGTGTAAGCTTTGCCTCGGGAGGAGCTGGAATTTTAAATAGCACCAATGATCATCCTTATGTAAGAACATATTTATTCAATTTTATTTTATTTTATACTATGACGTTATTATTATCGCAAGATTTCAAATTTTCTCTCATAGATTATAATTTTTTCAAACTTCTTCGTTAATAAACCCCTATATACATTTTTCTTTTGCGTAGTTCATAAATTTATGAAATTTATTTTTAGAAAGAAAATCTACGTCTAATTTCATATTGAAAATAGTATACTTGATTGATGACTTGTATTTCAAATTTAGGCTTTTTTTAAAAAAAAACAAAGTGCTTATATTTTGAAACATTAAGAGGAGTACGTTTGTGTTTTCTCTTTATGTTATATTATATGTCATTCTCTAGTCTTTATAATCACATTTTGCTATATATAACAATAAAAAAAATAGTCAGATAAACGACGTTGTTAAAAAGAGATTTGACTGTATTGTGTACTAGCGTTGTGTTTAACTTTTCTAATGAGTTTTTTTTTTCTTTGTGATAGAATGGCACAATTTACCTCTCAAAACAAGTTGGGTATTTCTATGAAGTGCAACAAAGGTTGATTAAAAAGATGGGGGAAAGTGCAGCAAAAGAGCACTTGACAAATTCTCTATTTGCTATTGTTATTGGAAGCAATGATTTATTCAACTATTTCAGCACAAAATCCAAAATCCATCTCACAAAATCACCACAAGAGTACATTGATTTAATGCTATCCACCTTATCGAACCAATTAATGGTAAGTTCTAGCTTCGGATTTAGGACTTAAAGTTTATAATTCTTATAATGATTGCAAGTCAATATATATAATAAATTGAGTTTACAATTAAATATTTCTAGACTTGTGAACCTATATGTGCTGCTCATGATCTACCGTCGTGAACAACAAGAAAAAATGGTGTAACATTTATAAAATATGCTTGATAGGAAGAAAGTCATTTTTCAGAAAAATGTTTCTGCCAAAATATCATTTTATTATATTTGGAAGGAAGAAAAAAATTTTCATCAAAAGAGGAAAATGACTTCTATGGACATACTTATAGGCGGAAGTCATTTTTCTCGTAATTATAATGATTAATTTGTAATTTCATATTACTACTCTAACTAACACTATAAAATTATTTTTGTCGTACCAAACATACGTTATCATGTTTTCTTCTTTCTTTTTATTGTTACGTATGTTAATCATGTAACGTAATTTCTCGAATAATTATTGTGTATGTTAATCATTGAATATTACTCTTCTTAAAATCCGAACATAACATAAGTTTAATGCATCTGACTGTCTTTTTATTAATTTGATTTCAGCAAATACAAGGTTTGGGTGGACGTAAATATTTAATTGTTGGGATAGGACCATTAGGGTGCGCTCCATCGCAAAGGCTTCGAAATTCTTCAGAGAATTGTTACGATGAGGCTAACAATTTGGCCACCATTTATAATAAAGCTCTACAATCAATGTTGCTAAAATTGAAGTCAAATCTCAAGGAACATTTCAACTATTCCTACTTCAACATCTATGATTTCTTGATAGCTCTCATCCAAAATCCAACAACATATGGTATGATTACAATAGCTTCATTTTTTCAATATTTTGTTTTTTGACCAATGGGCATGTCTGGATTAATTCAGAAACGTGTCGCGTAAGATACATTTAAGGAGAAGTGCTCTTTATTAGGATTTTTTTTTCGATATCTAAAGCTTGAATATGAGACATATGGTTAAGACTTAAGGATGAATGATCTTATCCATCCTACCACAACCTTCAGTGATAAAGTTTTTGTTATTATGCATTCTAACACAACCTTCTATGATTTCTTTGTTGATCTCATTCCTACAAAATATGATATGATTACAATAACTTCATTTTTTCAATATTTTGTTTTTTCTTTTGGTTTTCGACCAATTGTTTGGTACTTGTATTGGGGCTTGCCTCGACTAATTCAATTAGCTACGTGGCGTGTAAGATGGAGAAGTGCTCTTTAATTACTAGGATTTTTTTCGATTTCAGGGCTCGAATATGAGAACTCTAGTTAAGACTTAAGGTGGAGTGATCTTATCCATCCTACCACAACCATCACTGATTTAGTTTTTGCTATTATGCATTCTAAAATACAAACGCGACGACATATCTAGTGTGATCCTTCTAGTGAGGTCTGAAAATCATAGAATATACGCACGTCTTACTTCTACATACCTTACCATATATTGCAAATCTCTTATAAATATGTTTTATTTTTTCAGGTTTTCTTGAGGTTAAATCTGCTTGTTGTGGGATAGGGAGATTATATGCTGAAGGTCCTTGTATTCCTATTTCAACATATTGTCCCAACAGGAGTGATCACATTTTCTGGGATGAAGTTCATCCTACAAAGGCAACAACAAAAATTCTTGTTAATACTCTTTTCAATAATACAAAACAATATGTAACCTCAATGAATTTAGTCAAGTTACTTGCTTTGTAGAATAGGGTTAATTATCTACATAGTGCAAGTACTTGCTTGGTCATGTAGTAGCTTATCCAAAAAATATACTTAAAATAATTTCGCTTATTTTGAAAGACGTTATTTTTGTCAGAATTCTTTGGAGAGTATCAATTGTTTGTGTTTAGCTGATCAATTTGAAAAGTATTTTGGTTAATATAAGAGCAACAATTTATCCTTGGCCAAACTTTTAAAAAATTGTTTATCGAGAAACTATACTTTTTTTCTAGCTTCTAAAACTATTCAAAAGTACTCCTTTTTTTTTTTTTTTTTTTTTGCTTTCTAAGAGTTTAATAAAACACTTTAATTTTCTAAAATAAATATTTTTAACTTTCGAAAAGCTTGGCTAAATAAGTAAAAAAAATGAAGAAAGGGAGAATGCAAACTCAATTGCGATAATAAGCTTATTATATTATAGATTGTCGTACAAAGTCAACTCCATGATCACAAAAATGTGGAAAATTAAAGAATTAATAAGTAATTATTGAAAGTATTAATATGTTAATTAAAAGGGCTGATACTTTTGGAGTGGGGATCCTTTCTAAGCAACCTCCTTCTAAGATTATTAATTAATATAACACATTAAAATAACTTAACTTTTGATTTTTGATTGGAAATTTGAACTAGATGCTCCTCTTAATATTCATTCGTCATTCAAAATATATAATAGATATCTTCTTTATCTCGAACTATTAATATGTTACTGGAGAAAGGTAATGATTTTGGATTTGAAAGTTTTTGCTAGGTGGCCTCAAATTGCTTAACTTTTGATTCTTTTTCTAAAATTTGAACTACATATTCTAATAATAAATAATATCCATCTGTCATTCAAAAATACTTAATATATACCACTTTTATCACAAACTGCTAATATGTTAATGGAAAGAGAGGTGATTTTGGAGTTCGAGAATTGCTAGGTGGGCTCACTCGAAAGTAATTAATTATTACTAACACATTCAAATTTCTTCAAGTAGTTTTGATTCTTGTAATTTGAAGCTTGAACTAGACACTCATCAGAATTGCTATCGTTATTCCAAATATTTAATATATATATTTTTATCCGAAGTTATTAATATATATATATATATCAATGGAAAGAGACAATAATTATGGAGTCGGAGTCAGAGTCGACCCTAGGTGGGCGGTGACCTTACTCGGAGTTCACATGTATTCGAATATTCATCTGTCATTCAAAATATATATCACTTTTATGAGGAACTACTATTATGTTAATGAAAAAACGTGATTTAGAGTTGGAGTTGCTTAGATGGCCACACTCGAAAATAGTATTAATTCAAATTCCTTCAAGTTTTGATTTTTATAATTTGAAGTTTAAACTAGATACTCGCTAAAATATTCTTTTGCCACTATAAAATATATAATATGTATTTTTTTGTCTTATCCAAAACTATTAATATGTTAATGGAAAGAGACGATATTTTTGGAGTCAGAGTCGTTGCTAGGTGAACAGTGGCCTCACTCGGAGTTCGGTAATTAACTTAATAAAATATACCTAACTTTTAAATTTCGACTTAAAATTCAAACTCTGCTCTCTCCTCAAAATATTAAATACATATCTTCTTTATCCCAAACTACTCGTATCGCGCCAAATTATATTTTTTAAGTCCCTCTAAAATAAAATTTATCTACTAATCAATAGTCCAAAAGTTGATTTTTTACATCATCAATCATAATTCATCCAAAAAAAAAAATACACATTCTATAGTTGGAAATGAAGAAGGCTCCTTGAATTTCATGAATTAATACTTATATTACCTTATAATATAGTTTTATCAAATAAAGTAGGAAACATGATAGCAACATAATTTAATCAAGTTTATATTATTTTAATTTATTATAAGCACAAAATGATAAGCATTATCAAAGTTATGTAAATTTGTCAAACGCCGTTTACGGATTAGCGTGTTTGACTCCCATTGATTTTATTTGTTCCCTCCATAAATCCATCAATTTTCCGACGAACTCGGCGGAGGAAATGGAGGCGTCATTCGTATCTAGAGCAAAGACGGTCTTCCATTCTGCGGCAGCTAAAGCGGAGAAAGTTTTCACTGATATCAAAAAATCTGATCTCATCAACGATCCAGGTTCATCCATCTCATTTTTCTTTTTTTTTCTTCTTCTAATTACTGTAAAAATTAGTTTCTATTGCCTGTATACATTTTTTGTTGCTTTATCGGACATTCAAAATTGGAACAGATTCGGATAAACAATCGCCGGCGACGTCAACGAACGAGATTTCAGACGATAAGGACGAGTCTAAGGTAAAATTTTGTTCGTTTTGTTTGTTTCCTTGTAATTGTTATCATTCTGATTTTCCGGCATTTTCCAGTTGGAATGCATATGACTCGGAGTTTTTTTTTTATGTTGATGAAGAAGATGATAATGTGAGAGAAAAAGAGAATGTTCAAGTTTTGAGTTTAATCTCGTTTGGATTTATGATTAGAAGTTCAAAGTCAACTAGCTAAATTCTTTATATATTAATCAACTATGACTCAATTGTCAATTAGTTGGGGTTGGCTATATGAATCTGTCCTGTTGCTCTGTTCAGCTCTATACACGGAGGATTTATCATAGTTAGACTATTTTTATCCTGCCTGTAGATCGGGCCTCGGGGTACTATGCTTGGTTAAGCTAATGTCGATAGATTGAGGACTTATCGTAGTTAAACTATTTTTTTTATGCCCGCAGATCGGGTTACTATGTGTTGTTAAGCTAATATAGGCAGATTGAGGATTTATCATAATTAAACTATTTTTATTTGGCCCATAGATCAGGGTACTATGATTTGTTAAGCTAATGTAGGAAGATTTAGCTGGCTAATTTCAATGCTTCAATTTTCTTATTGTTTTTTTTCCCATAAGGAGCAAAGTAGGTACAAATTGATGTCAACATAGTTGTTTCTAATTTCTTAATTAATCTCAAACTGTTATGTTTTTGGTATCTTTAACTTGATTTTAGCTGTTTGTTTTGTTAAATACATCTGATAGTATAATGAGGTTGAGCTGTTGTTAAGTAATCTTAAGGATGCCTTGTTGCCAGGACGAAAAGAATTCAAGGCGGAGGCCTCCACCAATAAAGGCCAAGCAGGACTGGCAGGAGAGGTTTAAGAACATAAGAATAGGCAAAAGAGGAACTGAGGGCACTGACAAAGCTGAAAGTCCAGGAATGGCATATGCAATTTTTGATGAAAATATTTGCTTCATGAGTGAGAGAGAAATACCTGATTCGAAGGTGAGTTATCCACTTGGTCTACAACACAAGGTTCTTAATGTACAAAGCATTCTGTCTTCGGTATTCCTTTAGCTGCTTTTATGCCCCCTGGTTATTTCTCACCTAATTCTACCTTTTGACATGCAATGATAGCTGTTTGTTAGCGACTCTGTCCCCATTTCATAATGTTTCGGAAAGGTGCTTTTATATACATGACCTATACTTGCAGAAACCCTTATTGGTACTTGGTTGAGGCTAAAGATTAGTTTATCTTTTTGCAAATCAAGAGCTAATGCTGTTGTCAAACCTAGGCTATACTCGAGTATTATATACTTAATGAGCATTTTAAGGCTTTAAACATACAATAACTAGTTCTTGTATGTTCGAACAAATTTTCTTCATTCTTAGAGTCAAAAGAATTATGTAAATATGCAGTTATATGTCCTTAAGTTTGTTTTTCTAATGATATGAATTTCTTTACTTCCTCAAGGACTCTGAATCAGGTTTGAGGATGGAAGAGTCAAAACATCGGGACAGAGATGTCATTCCTCCAGCCTCTGTCATGAAGCAATTAGCTGTAGCTGTCGAGTAAGATATTTGCTTATCTTTAAATTTTAACCACCTCAATTTTAGTTGGGTTCTCTGTCAATTTTCGCATGTCATTGGCTTTCATATGAAATGTTTGATTTTTGCATTGTTCAGTTCCATCATGCTAGTGAATTCTCTTCCATATCCTTGCAGTGGTTCAACAAACACCTAGACTGTGAACTAAATAAGAATGTTTATCACTTATGTACATGGGTGTCTTTTTCCTCAAAATTGATGATGAGGGTCTAATCCCTTTTCCTTTCCCCCTATTGCCCCCTTCCTAGGGCTGGAAAGAGGTGTATTACAATGAAAGACTTCCTAGCTTCATCCAGAGGTTCCTCACCCATCATGGAGAGGGCTAGCTTGAGCTTGTCAGCAGTGAAGTCATTAGTGCTACGTGAAAAAGATGACAAATTTGCGGGTGAATTTGGTGGGGATGACAAAGTCTTGTCTCTTATCAATTTACTGCTAGATGCAGGTAGATGCCAGTTTCTTCAATTATGTGGTGGAATATGATTCTGTATTAATTATAATTGTAATTTCTACTTGAGCCATTTGGATTACCCTGTGTGATTTTAACTTCCACTGCATTATCTGCAAGATACTTGTAGAAGGACATTTTCCTGGAAGGAAAGTAGATTCTGCAAATGCTTCATCTTTGCCTAAGGATCTTCATGGTGCTCCTCCTGAAAGTTTTATCGTTAATCTTGCTGATGTAACTGGACGTATGAAATCACTGCGTAAAATGGCATTATTATGGTGCAAAATTGTTGCTGAAGTAAGTATACTCTACAAAATTATTTCACACGTAATTTTCTTAGCACAGAGGGATTCCTGCTGTCATAGAGATATCTTTTTATCACTTATTCTGCTTGTTGCATTACTATATCACACACCAGCTATTTCTTACATGAATATGCATTGAACTATCCATCCTGCTGTTAAAGGAGTAGTTTCTGAAGAATAATTAAGCAGCATCACTTTTCACCCCTGATAGAATGTTTCAACTATATCTTTCTGCTATTAGCTGGCTTTCTTGAGGGTAGTGAACTTGCCAAAAAGAAAAATTTATTCATCTGCAATGATCCTTGACCAGCAAGGCTAGTAGGGATTAGTTGTTCATGTTCTGATGGTTAAGTTGGCTACTGTAATGCAAAATATATAGTATATTAATGAATAACATCTTGATGGTTACCATGGTTAGAAGTAGTATGTCGTTGATTTATTTTATTTTAAGCTTATATTTATTTTCTTAGTGGTGATGATAGTGCTGGTGGTTGATTTGTTTTAGTAATTGATTACCATTTTTTGACCTGGAGTCAACGACTTATGACTAGGAGTGCACACGACTTCTTAAAAGATCACAATCGATTGACTTCTCTGGTAAAGTCCAGATTTATAATGTTAAAAGACAGTCCTTAAAATTATCCCATTTGTCCAAGTCTTGGTGGATAGAGTTAGCTAGTAACCTGTGCTACTTCGAGGTAGCAGGTGCCCCGTGGAATTAGTCGAGGTGCAGCAAGCTGGCCCAGACACCGTGGTTATAAAAATAATAAAAGAAGGCAGTCTTTGGAATGATAAGATCCAAACTAACCAGAAAGGCTTTCAACCTTTTTTCAAATTCTTTCTTCATTTACTACAGGAAAAACCTAACTGCATTTGGATAAGACTTGTGAGCAGGAGTCACACTCTTGAAGCATAATTGTTGTAGAACAATCAAAGAAGACTTTGTTAAATTCTGCTTTTTATCCTTATTTCATTGTCTTCGACTTGATTGCAAGAAAAACTGCAGATCCCCCCCACCCCCACACACACCAACATACAAAGCCCCAAAGCTAATATAGCTTGATAGTTAAGACTACCAATCAATTTGAATTTCATTTTTCAACCATAGTGATATACTATGGCAGGTCTATATCCTTGTTTGAAAGTTTTTGCAAATTGAACCTCTTCGTACTCTTCTCCTCTTGTGATTTCTTTTTCTTTCTTTTCCTTTTTTTTGTTGAGAAGGGTAAAAAAGATCACTTGCTTTCATTACTATTTTATGGAGTTTATGGAACCTTTCCAGATTTTGTAGCGTCCACTAGTACATTAATTCACTGGCCTCATTCGCTTAAGCTGCACTGACATAATATCTTCATGAGTAGATATTGACCCCATAGTTGATCCTTATAATATTATATCATCATCTAGTTAGATCATTTCCTAAGTTAGTTGGTGTGCTGTGAACATAGTCTTGTAAATGCACTGAGTACCACATCTTCAATCTTCTTTGCATGCAGTTGAGGAGGCTGTGGTCTGAAGGACAATATATCCCTGGCATTCCTCCAGATCAAATTCCGGACCTAAATTCATGTCTTTTGTATCAGCAACTCCAGGTTATTAACCGTTGCATTTCCAGGAAAAAGCGACGCATTGCAGCCACTGAATCGTTGGATTCGGTTGTCAGGCTAGGAAGTTCAAATACAGATATTCTTGCTGATGACGGCACCCTTCCTGCAACTCCCGTCTTGTATGCTAAAGTTAACACAGGAGAATTAATTCTTCGGCTAGGAGTGGACAGCCAATCTGATCTAACAATGCTGGAAACGGGTGAACCTATATATACGCCAGTAATGCAGGTTTGTGGACAGGAGCAGATGTTATGATACGAATTGGATACCTTCCACTGTTAATTATTGATCGTTTATGACCATGAGTATATATATGCAGGAAGAACCCTTGCTAACGGAAGATCTAATCAAAGAAACAGAGGAGCTGGTGCTCCGAACAGGGAGGTAATGCCTTTCGGCTGTTTTGTTTTCAAGATCATGCTGCAAATGTCCATAAATGGAGACCAATCATTAATAGTAGCAGTTTAACACTTACTCTGCAAAAAACATTTACTTTACATATACCTTGCTTACACTAAAATTTGCTTCACTAATCATCATTTTATCAACAACAAAAAAAGTTGGCATTAATTATTGACGTTGTTCAAACTATTTTCATTTTTCTTATTTTCTAGTTATTACAAATACATCAAGGAACTTTCAGTTTTTTTTTCTGTATTAAAGAATACAATCATCTGATTTCTTTTGTTCCTTGTCCTTCTCTTTGTTTCATACTTTTATGTTCACTGCTGCCCCTAATGCCTCAAATATTCCAACTTATAGACACAAGTAGGATAATCTTGACCTTTTCATCTGAAATGCTCGTCTTTCTTATCATCAGTCTTGGAGCTGGGTGCTCTCAACTCCTGTCTGACATGCAGGCTTTCAAGGTAAAGTTTCAGTAACAGAATCTGTAATTTAGAGTTTCCTGAAGTACCTTCTCAAGCTTGCAATTTGGCAGTATCTGACTGAAACTAACATGCAAATTTCCTGAACTCTACTAGGCAGCAAACCCTGGGTGTATATTAGAAGATTTCGTTAGATGGCATTCTCCTCCTGATTGGATGGAATGTGATACAAATGATGGAATTAATGAAACCCTTGATGCTAATGACTCATTGTCTGGAAGAGGCCAACTGAGTACTCGAATGCAGAAAGAAGGTTCTATTCTAGTTAACTCAAATTTCATGTCACAATTCTCACCTCTTGTTTTCTGAAAATCACATTTCAATTGCTAAAACAAGGCTATTATTGGATTTGTTTGTGTTTGTAGAAAGATGAGACTACCTCTCAAATTGGACTGTACCACAAATTGGTTTGATTTGTTCATTAGTCACTTATAAAGTGTGCATACCTAGAACAACTGTTATTGGTTACATCAATGAAAGCAGTCCATTGTATTCTATTCTTATAATCACACAGAGTAGGCTAGAGACCATACAATAGGCTATATATTAAAAAAAGGAAGCTGCTAAAATACTAGTGCACTGGTTGTAAATACAGAAGGAACAACTATAGGTCATTTAGCACACAAATGAGACGGTACCTTCCAAAATGGTAGTTTTTTCCACTTGTCCATTCAAGTACTCTAGTAACTCCAGTGGGTCTTGGTAGAAGAAACATTCTTTTAGAACATGCAGCAGTGCTAGGTATGACGAGGGGTCTATTCACTACTCATTATGCTAAGCAGGTTGTAGAAGAATATTTTAAACTAGTTGGCGGAAGTGGTATTTGGGGTGGGATGGAACAAAATACTAACTTGCACTAAATTTGCACTGTCCTCTTAAAATTTCTCGTGGTAGCTTTATGATTGTTGATAAGGTGATCAAGTACAAACCATCTTTGAGCGCATTTCAAGCAGAATAGGTGGAAGAAGTGTGCAAAACTTTATCTGACAACTTCTGCGGATTGATGTTTTTAGGCAACTTGTGGCGCGAACTATGGGAAACCTCAAAGCCAGTGCCGGCTGTTAGACAAACTCCTCTCTTTGATGAGGATTTGGCAGTGTAAGTTTCTAAGCTCCAGGCTGGCTTAGAAGATCCAAACAAAATGTTCTGATTTTTTGAAAGGAACTCTATGTGCCTTCTGTAGGGAAAGTATTCTGGATAATTTAGAGGATACATCTCCACATGAGCTTTTCAAGCAGCTGTTTATATCTCTTGTAAGTCCTCTTATGCATGTTTGAAATGTGTCTTGTCTTAATTTTCATCTGTATCTTCTGTTACTCTCATTCCTCAAACTCCCATAAGGAAAGAATTCAGCCTGTCACTGGTAAAAGAAATAAAAAATGAAT
>JAJOOR010005975.1:0-23623 GCA_036250505.1 Solanum acaule | reverse complement strand
CTCGAACAACTTTGAAAACTTGCTTGAACTACCTTCTTAAACTTGCTTGACTTGGCTCTAACTTCTCTTTAACTTGATTCTAACTCGCCTTGAATTGAGTTATGGATTCAAGGGATATAATCACCTGTTATGAATGAGTTCTAGACATTTAAACGCAACTTGAGGGGTTGGAAACAACTTGGAAACATAGGTGCAATAAGAATTGCAGAAACATGGCATTGACGGAAGTGATCTACGGACCGTAGGTCCATTCACGGTCCGTAGGTGATGGCCGTAGATCAGCAGGCAAGGGATTGAGGACAATTCAGGGAAATCTGACCAAGTGTGGAACCACGGTGTCCATTGACGGTCCGTAGATTGATCTACGGACCGTACTGTTGATCCGTAGAGTGATACTGTGAGGGTTCCAGTACCTGAATTTTTGAAGATTCTAAGTGTGGAGCTACGGAGGGGATCGACGGTCCGTAGATCGATCTACGGACCGTACCTCTAGTCCGTCGATTGCTTCTGAGAAGCTGACTATTTTTGGGGTCCTCCTTTTCTCCAGCTCTAAACCCTCCCAAAACAAAGGTTTCAGCCCATACACTTGGAAGCACAAAATCCCTCAACATACCATAGATTACAACTCAAATACACCACCAAATCACATCCCTCACCAAACAAGGATTTCAACAACACAACCACAAAGATTTTTAACAAACCAACAACACAAGTAACAACATCAATAATTCAACCAATCTTTTTCTCAATAACAAAAAAAAAGATGAGTTTGTCATGTGGGGGAAAGAACCAACCACACTATGATCTCACATACCTCAAAAGGGATCACCTCCGACGATTTCCACAACGGAAACTCCTTGATCTCCTCTTCTCTTCTCCTTCTCCTCTTCTTCACTCTCAAGCCCTAGTTCTCACTCTTTCAAAATGGAACAAAAAGATCCACATATCAGCCTAACACAACAATATATCCTTAAAAGAAATAGCTAGGGAAAAGACCAAAATGCCCTTAATGATTCCCGGACGGATTTCCTTGTCAACTGCCCAACTTTCAAAGGGCCATAACTCGCTCATACGAACTCGGAATTGAGCAAACTCAGCGGCGTTGGAAAGATCATTCCACAAGCTTCACAACCATAACTGGAACTACTCCTAACTCATTTTGAGCCGGAAGTTATGACTGCTCAAAGTTGGCCAAAAATCACTGATTTCCACACTTAGCCAATTTTCCAGATTTTCAAATCCTTTCCAAAAATGAAAATTTTCAAATTCTAAGCCTCTTCAAACAATAGCATATATATCACTGAGTTTCTGAGTCCTCTGTTTAGAGTCCGAGTTTCAGTCGTAGCTTGGTCGTTGGTGGGAGAATACTTTCCAGCTCATTGTCGTCTCCACTTCGCTGCATCGAAAAAGGTAACACCTCCTCCTTCGTATGATTTTCTCTTCCTTTATACTTCTAAATTGTGTTTTTTCGGTATTCTGGAAGTTTGTTTTGCTGCTGGTGGTTATTAAGTTCTTTGATCTATTGATACGCCTTATTTATGATGCTTTGGTTATTTCATTGTCCACTAGTGAGTGTCGTTTTCAATTTTTGTTTATTCGTGTCTAGATTCGCCGCTTCTTTGTTGTTTATTTTAAGGGTATTTCACTATCTCTTCTTGAGTTTATTTGTTTGAATGTCATTGAGCTTGTATGCCTTCATTTCCTTTGCTTGTTAATGTTGATATCTGTATTCAGTTTCACTATTTTAAGGTCTGGACTTCTTTCTAAATGAAAGCAAAATCTTAGAAAATTCACCGATATGAAGTAGTGTGTTGTTTTAGTCACCGTGTGTTGGATGCAACAACTTGATGCTCTATTTTATTTAATCTCATGGTTGTCCTATGGTTCAGCATGCCTCATTTAAATCAAGTTTACATCTATATTTTGCCCAAATTCTAGTAAAAAAAAAATGCTTGTCATTTGTAATCAATCTCCTAAACATGTGAAGTGCTTTCAAAATCATGATTATTTCCCTCTTTTGCTTGCCTTTACTTGTTAGCCTGATCAACAAATGCAGTCGGTCAGTTTAGTGATTAACTGGAAGTATTTAATATCTTTACCGTCCTTTGGTTCGGGTCAGTTAAGTAGTATCTGCTAGTTGTTCAATATTTTGAAGCGTAGAATTTTATTTTTATTTTTTTAGCATATTGTTTTGCTAGTTAAAATTGCAGTAGCTTTCCTTTGCTTCACTTAGTTTACAATGATTCTTTAATATAGAATACATGCTCCATGAGTTGCAGAATAGGTTACCTTCTAGCTTATATATTCTATTTCTTTTCTCTGAATTTTAATGCATGAATTATTGTTTGGCAATGATTCATGACTTAGTATACTTTTAACCTTTTGTCGGTGATTGTTTAGTCTTACTTACTGCTGGTATTCGTTGATATAACCCGAGGCAATCAATTTATACAAACGCTAATTTTTATTCTCATTTTGATACGTGTGAAATCTATCCAAATCCTCATGGACTCTACCTTTGCATTTCAAGAGGGTCACGAAGGCCCAAAATTCTTTTATTGAGTCAAACCAACCAGCTGTAAAAATCGATGAACAAGTCCCGGAGTTCAAAGAATATGCGACAGATCGGAAGATTAAACAGATTGGCCAAAGGCCTAATCTTTGTAAAAAGATTGTATTTTGTTATTTATTGGGCCTAAAGCCCATTTAGTCGTTATTATTATTTCTGTTAGAAGTTTAGGACAAGTGGAGGAATTGGGCCTAAGGTCCAAAGATAAAAATATATATTTCTTTTATGTTAGTTTAGGACAGATGCGGATGATTCAAATGGGCCAAATGCCCAAAATGAAAATGAGTCCAAATACTGACCCAGGCGGATAGAAAAATCAGATTTGGGCCCAAATCTCTCTCCCTCTTTGCTTTATTGTGTTTGTTTACTTGCCGACATTTGTTACTTAATCTTAAGGTTCTAAAAAATTCAAATCCCCAAAAGACACTAATTTTGAATTAATTACTTAACTAAATTATTCGTCTCTTACTTGACTTAAAAAAAAAAAAAAAAAAGTTTACAAAATACTTTATTTAGATAATATTTCAATATTTTTCTCCCTTAAAATGGTCCTAACTACAAAAATTGTTCAATTCAAATTAAGTCAACGAGTTTAGCCAAATAGTTAATTATTGGATAATCGCATGTTAGCGGACATTTCGGGTGCTTTAAATTCCTTCTCAAAATGCTAATAAGAACCCCGAACCCCCCTTTAAATATTTTTCAATCGATTTCCTGTTTTAATTTTTTGAAAAATCAGTTTTCTTAATTTTCCTTTAAAAATTGAGTGGTGAAACACGTCGTTTATATTTTTATAATAAAACAGTGTCTTTCACTTGGAATGCCTTTTCTTCAATCTTCTCTACTGATCGATTGATTCTCGCCTCATGAGCTTGAAGAGATCCCATCAGTTCATCAAAGGAAAAAACTGATAGATCTTTAGATTCTTTGATAGCCGCAACTACGTGATCAAATTTTGGATTCAAGCTTCGCAATACCTTTTCAACAATAAGCTGATCAGTAACCTTCTCTCCATAGGACCGCATTTGACTGACAATTGTCATTGCTCTTGACAGAAAAATAGCAATAGATTCACCACTTTTCATCATCAAGGTTTCAAAGTCACGCCGAAGTGATTGCAATTTCACCACAATGACCTTTGAATCTCCTTGAAACTCTTTCTGCAGAATGGACCAAGCTTGCTTTGATGTAGTTGTCGTTGTGATTCGTGAAAAAATGCTATCATGGACAGCGTGCTGGATAAATACCAGTGCCTTAACATCTTTTTTCTTATTGTCTCGCAACCTATTTTCTTCATCCGGATCTGTATATCCACGTTCTACTAAGTCCCAAAGATCTTGTGACTTGAGTATAGTTTTCATACGTATACTCCAGAATTCGTAGCTTTCTCCCTTGAAGACATCAATAAGTGGTTGTTCCACACTCAATGAACTACCGTTAGTTGCCATGACTGGCTTTGATGCCAAATTTGTTAGAGAAAAAGTATAGAGAAATCTGGAAATAATAAAAAAAGAAGAAGGAAAACTGCAACTACTTTTAATTTCTGATTAATTGGAAGTTACAAAATAACAAAATATGCCCACATGATATGTAGGCTAAGTGATAAATAACTAATCCTAAAATATAGGTCCTATAACCCACTAAAACACTATTTCAGCAACACTAGGAAACTACCTAACATAATGCAGAAGACTAGTTCAACCAAACTATCCATATCCTAATTTACGTGTTCCTACTTTGTTTTGAATCACTTTTCAACAAGTTTGCACACACCTAGGCTAATAAAACGAGGTACCTGCTACCTCCCACCAACACATGTAATGTGTATTCCGTCCATCAAGGCTTGGACAGATGGAAATAAACTACCTAGTGTTTTTGTCTCCGTTGAATTAGAACATGTGACTTCAGTCACCACTAGGACATTCCCTTACTAAAGCACTGTTTCTTCCAACAATGTTAAATGATAGAAATTAGATGGTACCAAAAACACTAATATGGTATAGAGATTCACAACTTTAGATGAAGGAAAACTTTCTATAGATATTTGAAACCATGGGGCAAACAACACCTCTCGTGCACATAAACTTGTCACTTAATACTCACACCTTTTCCTCCCGTGTACAAGGTAAACCAGAGAAAGAATGAGGAGAAAGGGTTACCGGGGCATCAAGAATTGTAAATCTCGTCGTCTCTATTTCAAAAGGTGCTCTTCCTACTTCAACTGTTATTCCCTGAAACGGAAGTGACAACCAAGAAACAGACAATCACTCGTAAGCTCCTCCACAATCCCAGCTCAAAAAAAAGAGGTAATATACCAATTTAAGTAATAAATGTTGACACCCAATTTTGACCCTCCACGATAGAAATTAATTTTCGAACTTCTTAATTTCAAACGATTTTAAATAATTAATTTTATAAAAATTCGAAATGTTTTAGAGGTTTTGATGATTTTTAGTCATTTCTACAACATTTTAGATGATAAATATGTTTTTACCTAATTAGTATATTTTATAAAATCATCTCCAAAGATTTTACATTTTAGTTAAGTTATAGTTACAATTTTCAAGTTTTAAGATAGCCTTGTAAATTTTATGACTTTTGAATTATAAATTTGCTTTATATAATTATATGTATCATTAGTATATTTTTTTTTAATAAATATTTAATAATCATCCCCGAAGATTTCACATTTCAAGTTAAATATTTTATTAATTTAGTTTGGTCTAAGTTATAGTTGTAATTTCGAGTTAATTAATTTGCATATAATTTAATTATGTTTTAGTTAAATTAATTAATGTCGTTAAAATTTAGAAGTTTGTTAACTAATTAGATAATTCATCTTATTTAGATTTTAGCCGAAGTCGCATATTAAATTCAATGTGGCTATACCTTATTTACGATTTTAGCCATCTCCTTTTACCCTTTTTTAAACCTTTTAAAGTACCAATATTGGGCCCTTTTCAGCCCAAATCCCCCTTAATTGCCAACCCACTTCCTCTTCTAAAATAACCCCTATAACCCAACCCAATATACATACAACGTACAGCAACAATCCAACACCAACCGACCCCACCCATATGTTCCTCGTTCTTCTTCCTCCTCCAGCAAGGAGCACAATGTGAAACCCAGCAGCAAAAGCCCTGTACTCGTACGAATCGCAGCAGGCACTCGGCTGTCCTCATTTCCTCTTTCGAAATGGGGTTGAAATTTTAGAAAAGTATGTCCTCCTTAAATGGTGAAAGGCTTGGGAGTTTGAATTTTGAATTGGGTCTTGTCTTATCCGTTTTTCCAATCCGTTTCCCCCAAAAATTGGAACCCTAATTGCTCCTTATATAAATGTATTTTTTGTTCATTTGCAAGGGGGGGGGGATTTTTTTTTTCTTGAGTTAGAAAATTTCGGGTAGAAACAGAGAGAAGAGTTATAAAAAAAAAAGAAAAAAAAGAAAAAAAGGAGTTGGAAAATTTTGGAGATTTTAGTTGGAAATTCTTCACTAAGGCAGAGGAAAAACTTAAGCTATTAGTTGAAAAACATATGAGAAATACAATCAAAAGAGGGAGAACTAGTTTGAGCTTGGATTTATCCTTTTAACTCTCGAAAGTTCTCGTGTGGTGGTAGAATAATCGTCTCCAAGTTCATCACCGTCCCCGTCTCGCTGCCTGGAGAAAGGTGATACCTCCTCCCTCATTCATGCTCTATTTTTAGATTTTAAATGCTATAGCTGAGCTTGCTTTTGTCTCGTTTCTGTTTCATTTTTATTTTATTTTATTTCAGTGCTTTTCGTTGAGAGTTTCTTTGGATTGAATGGGTTTTGAGTTATTTCCTTTACTGTTTGAGTGTGTTTTGTTGGCTATCTGGTTGTTTATTACTTTGTTTTGATTAAGTATGGGATTTGGACATGTAGCAGTTGAAGTTTATGTTTCTCGTGTATTTTTACCATCCTCCGTCTTGAGTATCTTTCGCTTGAATCTTGTTAGTTAACTCATTTTTTATTGGTCTAATTTATTCATGTCTTAGTATCATGTCGCTTTGAAGAAAAGAAAAAAAAATTGTTTAGTTTTCTTGCATTCATCTTAGACTCTTTTCTGGTCATGAGTAGTTTGTTTAAAGGTTAAATTCTTCGAGATTTGTAGCCTTGTGTTTCACAACAACATAATTTTAACTTCTTTGTTTAAGTTGTCCCAGACCATAGTTTACATAAAGCCTCGGTTGCCGCTCTCATCTCCGGTAGCTCCTTATCGAGTCTTAACTCTATTTGTGCTTGCAATCTAAGTATGGGTTTATCTAGAAATTTGTTTGGTTTGAATACTCTCTGCATAGTTTGTTAATGCTGCAGTGTGGTTTTTTTTTAGCAAATATATTTAAGAGTTATAGTGTTTTATTAGGTAGTCTTTTACTTTGTCCTTTCTATTATATATACATGATGGTAACTACAGAATCTCTTGTTGAACCCTCCCTCATTTTATTTTCATTACTAGGATATTGTTCATGCCTTTGGTAATTAAGCCATAATCTCCTTTGATCACTGTAAATGCATATTTCCCACTATCATATTAATTTTTTTAGTTCAAGTGGTCATGATGCTCTCTAGTTACTTTTTTTTTTTTTTTAAAAATAAAAAATAAAAAAAATAGGCTAGCTTCCAACGTGCTTCTCTTTGATTCCTTTTGGTTTGGATTTCATATATATATATATATATTTTCCTTAGTATAATTTAGCATATCTTTCTCTCCATTCATTTTGGCTGGGTTGTATGCTAATTTTTTGTCATTTTGTTTGCATGTGAAATTTGCCCGAGTTCACTATGAACTCATCTTCCCTCTTGCAATTCGGGAGTTCCATTATCGAGTCGGTCAGCCTATTAAGAATTGACGAACAGGTCCCGAAGTCGAGAATATGCAACAGATTGGAGAGTTAAAAAATTGGGCCAAAGGCCCACTCTTTATTTCAAAATTGTATTTTATTACTTTTGGGCCTAAGCCCACTTATTTGCTATTATATTGTTAGAATTTAGTACAGGTGGCGAGAATTGGGCCTTTTGGCCCAAAATGAAATTAGGCCCAAGTGTTGGTCCAGGCAGACAGAAAAACCAAACTTGGGCCCAGACCTCTTTCCCTCTTTTGTTTTATTATGTTTACTTATTTGTTAATATTTGTCATTAATCTTAAGATCAACAATTCAAATCCCTGAAAGACGTCCATTTCGCTTTAAAAAATTAACTAATCCAGTCATCTCTTAACAAGACTTTAAGAAATAATTGGCAAGATAGCTCACTTAGATAGTATTTAAATATCTCCCTTTTTCCCCTTTAAAATAGTTCCAAACTATAAAATAGTTCAATCGTTCCATTCAAATCAAGTTAAATTATTTTAGCCAAATAAATTAATTGTCGGATAACCGCATTAGCGGATATTCTAGGTGCTTTAAAAACCTTCCTAGAATATTAATAAGAACCCCGAACCCCTTTTTAAGTTTTCATTAGATTCCTATTTTAGTCTTTTGAAAATAGTTATTTTTCTTGATTTTTCTCAAAAATTAAGTGGCGACTCTTAAACCAGTCTAAATATTTTCTTAAATAAAACAGAATGACGACTCTGCTGGGAATTTGAATGGTTCTAACCATAAGACTAAGTTATTTGGCTACGTTTTTTAACTGTCTACTTGTTTTTATTTATCCTATATATTGAACTGTGGCTTTCATGGCCCCCGATTCCGCCAAACGGCAAATTGATTGCATTAGGAAAAAGGCTGTTACGTGGCTTACCATGGCTGTCCTTCAGAAAAAACACAAGTTGAATTCTTTGGAAGTAATAAACGAATAGTTAGCTTGCGGTCATCCAACGTCGTTTATTAATCTTCACCCCGTTGTCCGTTCGACTTGGGTAATCGTCATTTCTAAACCAATTCTAGTCAGCTTAGAGTAGAGCGAAACCAAATCCAAATCTAAGCATTAGCTTAAGACGGCTTAATACCCGAGGTGTATTAAGTCCATTAGTAAAACCGCCAAAAATCATGTCCAAGGTCCATGACCTAACGACATATCATATTATTTGACATTTGAAAGATGTATGTGTGGAAACCTAATTGTTGCCTATTTAGGGGAGGGAATCTTAATCGTGCTTTATTTTGTAGGTATGGATCGATTTCCCAAATTCGACATGGTAGTAGAAGCTCCAGTTCTGCTCAAGATGTGGTACAACGACCTCACTGTGGTTCACAAAAGGGCGCTCAACAAATATATATGAGCCTTAACAGAACTCATCAATATGGTTGGGTGGCCCGAGCTGATTGAAGTCCTCACAGGCTATTGGGACAATGAGAAAATGGTGTTCCGATTTGGAACCATGGAGAACACCTCAACAATTGAGGAAATTCGGGACGGTATAGACACCGTCGGTACAAGGCTTGAGGGAAGAGTGAGAAAATGGGAAAACATCTTAATCCCTAACAAGCCTACTCTCGAGGATATTGTAAACTGGCTCGGATTAAGAAAGGATTGCGCCTATTGGGCCGAGGGTTCTAGCGTTTCTTTTATAGATCTCTATGTCAGATTCGGGCATGCCAACTTCTATGCGAATTACAACCAAGAGTTCAGGGTCACTTTCAAAGAATGGGATGAGATCAGACCTTTGGCATTTAATATCGCACTATTAGGCACCATGGTTTTCCCATACGGTCCGAGCCTCAGTATCAACACCCGAGTGATAATGCTTGCGCACACTCTGTTCCACGGGCATCTAAACCAAGGGTAAGTGAAATATTATCCTATCGCGCCTGTCATCCTTTCCGACATGTATCGTGCTCTGGGTAGGTGTAAGGAAGGACATCGTTACTTTCAGGGCTGTAATCTCCTCATCCAATGGTGGATAATGAGTCACCTGGTGAAGAGACACGGAACTCAAGAACTCCATACCCTCGATGAGCATAACGCTCTTAAGAGTTTGAATGACATGTTGTTCTGGGCAGACTTAGAAAAAAAGAGAACCAGAGAAAGGTGGGCTCAAATTTTCTCTGAGTTGAGGGAAGAAAATATCCAGTGGATGTTCGATCGTTTCATCTCGAAAGATGCTATAGTACGGGGTGATAGACAACTTGTGCTTTCTCTACCAGGTATTCGAGGTATCCGCCCGTATGCGCCCATCTGGGTTCTGAGGCAGTTCGGAAGAAGACAAACTACACCTCCAGAAGCATACTACCGTATCTATTCGTTTGACATCGGGGATGATAGAGTGCTTGAGGCTTCAGAGATGCTAAGAGAATGGAAAAGAGTAGTGCGAATGAAAGACGGCACCATTGTCGCGGACCGATTTAACGCTGGGTACGATGAAACCTACAAAGCTTTGTTGAAGGGCAATGTACAAAGTATCTCCTCCCCAGTTCCGAATAGTTACCGCAGTGTGGAGGACAAAGAGTCCAAAGCTTTGATAGAACTAAGAGAGGTAAGAAGAGAAGCCCAGGAAATGCACGAGGAATTTCTCTGAAAGCAAGAGGAGGATAGGTACGCCCTCGAGAGCGTAACTCAAGAATTAGAAATCTTGAGAAGCGATTTGGGAGAGCTTAACTTATGGATTGGAGATAAGAAAAGTGGAATGTGTCTCGAAGACTGGGAAGAGAAAGGCCGCAGGAGCGAAGGATACTTGCTAATGATTCAATATAGACTTCAGTATCTCATTGCACAGAACAAGAGGAGCAGACCAGAGGCGGGGCCATCGGGAGCATCTTAGTGGATTTCGCCCCTACGTGGGTTTTTTTTCTTCTATATGTACTTATTGTTATTTGCCCCTGCGTGGGCTTGCCTTTCTTGTATTTTGGTACTCTTTTCAAATGACCCCTGCGTGGGCCTTTTCTTTTGTGTTTCCCGTTTATTCCCTACTTCCCCCTGCTTATTTTTGCTTTTTTCGAACATCATTTTATATGCGAAATTTGCTTTGGAGTAACAAATGGTTCAATTCTACACATACATCATTCAAATACGCTAGGCCTAACCTTGGCACAAAAGGGTCCCCTACTTGTTTAGGACGCGCGCTAGCCGCTTGTGTGCTTTAACTGTTTATGTGATTTTGTTGCTTTGAATGAGGACATTTTTAGCCCACTCCTTTTTGAAATTTTTCTGAAAATTTCCCCAATACTAAATACAAGTCACTACCAAATGTCCAACCAAAATTCTATGAGTCTTAAGTTTCTCAGCCAGAAATAAAATCTTACTACCAAATCTTGAAATATTACTCTATCATCTCAGAAAAGGTGAAATTGCTGCTAAGATGGAAAAGGGCAAGGGTATCGACATAGAGCTAACTAAGGAGGATTTGAGGATGGAATTGCAGCGGCTCAGGCAAGAGATTCAAGAAACCAGAGAAAGGAGATTAGAAGTGGAGTTTGCCACCGCGGTTGCACGAGTAGAAAATGCGGCACTAGACACAGAATTGGCAGCAAATATGACAAAATGCGATGTTATAAGTAAAAAGACAGTTGCTGTGCGGAAGGAACATGACGTCTTCAAGAATGATATAACTATGAGACTTCAGAAGATACGCAGGAAATGCTCTTTCTTCAATCAAGAAGCCAATAGTGGTCCCGAAGACACTCACCCTGGAGCTACTGAAGAAGATGCCGATGAAGAAATCATCTATATGCCTTCCTTCCTAGGACGTCTGAAAGAAAGAGACCAAAAGATCACTCTCCCGGCTTATGAGCGGACACATAGCGTGGGGGTAAGAGTCGTGTCGTGTGCTCTCATTTACGAGCACCTTAAGGCGTCAAGTATGCTGAAGCCTCTCGAAGGAACCACTTCTGGGTTTGGGCACGAAAGCTCTCAAAAGACATGTGCCTACCACTCGAACCAAAGAGGACACACTATAGAAGAATGTGTGGAGCTTAAGGCAGCAATCTGCAACCTGATCAACGTTGGAGAGATCCCGTTTATGTGGGGTAGGAACACCGTCCTTACCTGTGACCAACAGGAGCCTAGTATGCCGGTCACTGAGCACACTTTATTTTATTGTCACTACTTCACGCCTTTCAAGAAAATGTTGCTGGATATCTGCAGTCTGTTAGTTCAAAAAGGAGTCTTGGCCTCTGTCAGAAAGGATGATGAAGCAATCGATCCCGTTGGAATTGAGATCTGGAAGCCTTGCTCTTATCATGATGCCATCGATCACAACACTGGGAGGTGCCTCAGGTTTCGCTATGACGTGGAATCCCTCGTCAATATGGGAAAGATTCAAGTTGAGTTTGTCCCCCGTGGCTAATACGACAGTCAGAAGAAGAAGCTTCGGTGAAGGCACCATCTATCTTTTAAGAGCTTTATTATCTGTTTTTCACTTTCCTTGTAATCACCAGAAATGAATGAATGAGAATGAAATTTCCTTTGTATTCGAACTACATAGGGCCTGAATTCTTCTTCGGAGATACATAGGCAACCTTTCAAGGCCCGGCCCCTATCTTTTTCAAAAAAAAATTCCCCCTCTTTCATTCTACAAGGAAACATTGAATTCACATCAGCAGATGCCCAGAGATGCAGCAAGAAGACCTTAGCTCAACGCAATTTAGCCTTTCTGAGTCACTAGCCCCAAAATAAAACGAGCAAATTCCTGCTTGTTCAAAAATTAGTCCCCATCACTCGTGGGTTAACGTGTCCTCAAACGAACCAACTCTTATGTGTTTATATGCCTTTTATGTGATATCTTGCATTATTTGTCCGAAACTAATACTAACAGATTTTCCTTTGAGTTGTTTTTCTCTACAGGTCATTAGAACTGATCTGTGTTGATACACTGGTCGATCATCCTTATTTCACTAGATCTAAAGGTCCTACAGATTCCTTCCCTAGTCAAAGTTCACAAAAGGGAAAAACAGCAATGCGTGATAACAACGAAGAAATCGACCTTACTGATGTCGTGGTAGCTCAGCCCGTCCTTGCCGATCAGAATGAACTGATCCTGCAGTTGATGCAACAATTGCTGAGATGATGGTCGAGATGCAGAAAAAACAATATTTGCCTCTTCCGATTTTTGTTGTCAACACTCAACCAGACGGAAGACCTCCAGCTCAAATTCCCCCTCATAACGTGGAACAAACTCAAAATCCACCTTCAAGTCCTGCTCGTATTCCCTCTATCATTGATCTTACCACCCAAAACCCTCATTACGCCTCAGCCTCTTATCAAACATCACCCCTCCTCAAAATACCAGCCTCCAAGCACCACTCCCTTCCCCCAATGCAAACCACCAAATTGGCCTACCCCCTCAAAGACAAAATGTTAACCGCCCGTACATTTCCCTCCATCACCAAAATCAACATACCAACCCCCAGACTTTCCCTCAAAATTACCAAGCCACTCAAAATGCCCAAAGTCCCTCTATTGCTCCACCACTACCACAAAAAGCCACTTTCCAAATACCAGTCCCCAACGAGCATGACACTCATGGTTCGGAGCTCGACCACTATGAGGAGAGGGAGAAAGAGTGGAGGTCAAAGAAAGAGACCGTTAAGATAGATATGAATGAGGAAATTAGAAAAGCCATTAAGGAGTTGAACTGCATTCCTGAGGTCGCCGGGTTGAGTTACGAAGACTTGTGCATTCATCCGAATTTGGACCTCCCGGAAGGGTTCAAGGTGCCAAAATTCGACATCTTCGGAGGAACGAGGAACCCCTTAGCACACTTGAGGGCCTACTGTGACCAACTCGTCGAGTTGGGAGAGACGAAGCTTTGTTAATGCGGCTTTTTAGTCGAAGTCTGAGCGGAGAGGCTCTAGAATGGTTTATGTCTCATGAAACGAGACAGTGGTCTAGCTGGAACGCTTTGGCTAAGGACTTCATCGAACGATTCACATACAATGTGGAGATCGTTCCTAATCGTTACTCCTTGGAGAAGATGAAGCAGAAGTCGACCGAAAGTTACAGAGAATTCGCATATAGATGGCGAAATGAGGCAGCTAGAGTTAGACCTCCAATGTCAGAAAAGGAAATTGTCGAAGTGTTTGTGCGGGTGCAAGAGCCCGAATATTATGACAGAATCATGTTGCTCGTAGGAGCAAAATTTGCTAAGATAGTTAAGGTAGGTGAGACTATCGAAGATGGATTGAAGACCGGGAAGATTGCCCGTGTTGCTGCCTCGCCCGGATCTTCGGGATTGTTAAAGAAGAAAAAAGAGGATGTGTCCTCTATCTCTTATGAGGGGAAGAAGACCCCAAGGAAATCCTCATCATACCAAGGTCGTTCTTGACCTTCACAGAGTTCATACCCAGCTTGTTATGCGCATGCTGATCACCAGAATACCCCTCCCCCCAGTTACCAAAATACCCCTCCTCCCAATTATCAAAATACTCCCCCTCCTATCTACCAAACTCCCCTTCCAGTTTACCAGGCTCCATCTCATCACTATCGAAATGTCGCCCCAAACTGTGCCAACGTTCAGACAAATTATCAAACGCCTCCCCCAATGTACCAAAACCCAACTCCACTTTACCAAAATACCTCCTCGAACTACCAAGCTCCACAACCAAATTATCAAACCAACTCATATCCCAGATATCAATCCCCCCGTCCGAATGCTCCAAATTATCGCCAAATGCCTCCCCCTCAACAAGACAATTACGATCCCTCCCGTCCCAGATTTGAGAAGAAGCCTGCCAGGAGTTTTACTCCGCTTATTGAAAGCCGAACAAAGTTGTTTGAGCGATTAACCGCGGCAGGATATATTCATCCAGTGGGCCCCAAGCCGGTTGACACTAGCTCAAAGTTTTACAGACCTGATCAGAGGTGCGCGTATCACTCCAACAGTGTTGGACATGATACCGAGGACTGTATCAACCTAAAGCATAAGATCCAAGACCTGATTGACCAGAATGTGGTCTCTCTTCAGACAGTCGCGCCCAATGTCAATAGTAATCCTTTGCCAAATCATGGAGGCGTCACTTTCAATATGATAGAGCCAGATGATGATTGGTGCGTGACGAAGGCGATAGTTCTGATTGCTCCTGATGAACTGGAAAGGGCTGTAGCTTCGTTGAGCATTAGAGAGAAGAAAGAGTTTGTGATTCTAACACCCGAGAAGGTTGTTGCCTTGGTGCCGAAAGAAACTCTTACCCGACCAAAATTTGTGATTGAAGCGGCTGTTACTCAAGGCATGACCAGATCTGGCAGGTGCTACACGCCGGAAGAATTGACCCAAGGGGGACAGAAAAAGGACCAAACAAAAAGGCCGATCAGTGAAGCCGAGGTCGAGGAATTCTGGAGAAAAATGCAGCCAAAAGATTATTCAATTGTGAAGCATTTGGAGAAGATGCCGGCTTAGATCTCTATGTGGGCCTTATTGATGAGTTTGCAGTTGCATATGCAGGCTCTGATGAGGGCTCTAGATGATACTTATGTGCCCGTGGGTACCAACAGTGACAATCTAGCAGCCATGATAAACCAGGTCATCCGAGGACACCGAATTAGTTTTTGTGATGAAGAGCTGCCCTTTGAAGGCAGGATGCACAACAAAGCTCTGCATGTCACCACTATGTGTCGAGACAAGATAATAAATCGCGTCTTGGTCGATGACGGAACCGGTCTTAATATTTGCCCACTTTTGACTTTGAGGCAACTTAAATTTAATTTGGGAAAGCTTCACCAGAACCAAGTCAATGTGAGGGCTTTTGATGGAGTGCAAAGAGACACATTGGGTGCGGTGAACTTGGATATTCAGGTGGGTCCTGCGGAATTCAATGTGGAGTTCCAGGTGTTGGATATCAACACCAGCTACAACCTGCTTCTTGGAAGACCGTTTATTCATACGGCTGGGGATGTGCCGTCTACCCTTCACCAACTAATGAAGTTTGTTTGGAAGGACGAGGAATTGGTCATTTATGGTGAAAGGAGCCATTCCAATGGGTATGCACCGATCGTTGATGATGTCTCTCGAGGTTGTGATTTCTACACGGTGGAGCTGGTAAATGCCACCGGTGATGACTTGGCTCCACAGCCTCATATGCCCTCCGTGTACAAGATGATTGCAACAGTCATGCTCCAGAGTGGTTTCGAACCCGGTTTTGGATTGGGAAAGCACTTTCAAGGAATTGTCGAGCCTGTCCAAATTCCTGCCAAAGGAGCAAAGTTTGGTTTGGGGTATGTCCCACGGATGCTGATGAAGTAGAGGTGAAGAACAAGAGTATTGATCAAGTATTGGCCAGGCCAATTCCTCATCTATACTAGTCATTTTCGGTACGAGAAAATGTCAACGATGGTGGTCTCGCGGAAGGAATCTGGGGACTTTTTGAAGAGATTGATGCGGTCATCGAGGAAGAGGCTGGGACATTAGGCATCCGTGATGTAGAACCTGAGAAGCGATTGCAGAACTGGACCTCTACACTACTCTTGATTTCCCGCTCATCTGGGTAGAAAAGACATGTGTCTTTGTTTATTTAAAAATTTGTGGTAGTCCGGAAGAGGCCCGAGATCCACCCTTTATTCAGTTTTATTTATTTGAAGTTTTTAAATTCCCTTGTGATGTTTAAAAAAGCAAAATGGCCCTCGGCCATGACTAAAGTTTGTGCTTGTTTTTTCATTTTAAATGAAAGCCTCTTTTATCAAAAATTGTTTATTTATTTGTTTATATTTCAGTTTTCTAACTTTGTCTGTTTATGATTTCAGTAATAATAATTTAAAACCTGCCAATGTCATGTCATGTCATGTCATGAACCGAGTGAACAAAATAAGGCAGGTGATGATGAGTGTGAGGAATATGACGAAGAAAATAAGGTACCCAAACATGTTGCTGAGGAGTTTCGATAATTTGAGAATCAACACAAGCCAAATATTGAAGAAACTGAAACTGTGAATCTCGGAGATGAGGAATGTGTCAAAGAAGTCAGAATCAGTGTCCATCTGACTGAAGCCCAAAGAAGAGACCTGGTTTGTTTGCTCAGGGAGTACATTGATGTGTTTGCCTGGTCTTACAGAGATATGTCAGGACTGAGTACGAATATGGTGTCCCACAAGTTGCCAATTAACCCAGATTTCAGTCCAGTAAAACAAAAGACTCAGAAATTCAAGCCTGAGTTGAGTTTGAAGATCAAAGAGGAGATTACAAAATAGATCGAGTCTCAAGTAGTGGAAGTGACGCAATATCCGACTTGGTTAGCCAATGTTGTTCTGGTTGCCAAGAAAGACGGAAATATCAGAATTTGTGTCGACTACAGAGATCTCAACAAAGCTAGCCTGAAAGATAATTTTCCATTGCCAAACATTCACATCTTTATTGATAACTGTGCTAAGCATGGGATGCAGTCGTTCGTGGATTGTTATGCGGGTTATCACCAGATCCTGATGGATGAAGAAGATGCAGAAAAGACAGCTTTCATTACACCCTGGGGAGTATATCATTATCGGGTGATGCCTTTTGGTCTCAAGAATGCCGGTGCTACTTATATGAGGTCCATGACAACCATCTTTCACGATATGATTCACAAAGAGATCGAAGTGTATGTAGATGATGTTATAATCAAGTCCCGCGAAAGTTCGGATCACTTGACTAACTTGAGGAAATTCTTTGATCGCTTACGCCGATACAATTTGAAGTTAAATCCCGCTAAGTGTGCTTTTGGAGTGCCAGCTGGCAAGTTGTTGGGATTTATAGTAAGTAGGAGGGACATTGAGCTTGACCCTTCCAAGATCAAGGCGATCAGGGAATTACCTCCTCCGAAGACCAAGAAAGAGGTGATGAGTTTTTCAGGAAGGTTGAACTATATCAACCGGTTCATAGCTCAATCCACCATGGTGTGTGAGCCCATCTTTAAGTTATTGAAAAAAGATACCTCGACCAAGTGGACCGGAGAATGTCAAACTGCTTTTGATGCCATCAAGAACTATTTGTCCAATCCACCGGTGTTGGTCCCTCCGCGAGAAGGGAGTCCATTATTGCTATATTTGTCTGTCTCAAATAATGCATTGGGATGCGTGCTTGGTCAACATGACGAAACTGGGAAGAAAGAGCGAGTCATTTATTACTTGAGCAAAAAGTTCACTCCATATAAGGCTCGTTACACTCTTTTGGAGAGAACGTGTTGTGCTTTGACTTGGATCGCTCAAAAGTTGAGACATTATTTGTCTTCTTATACCACATACCTTATTTCTAGGATGGACTCGTTGAAGTACATTTTCCAGAAAGCAATGCCGACCGGGAAGTTGGCTAAATGGCAAATGCTTTTGAGTGAGTTTGACATTGTGTATGTGACTCAAAAGGCGATAAAAGCACAAGCCTTAGCTGATCATCTTGCGGAGAATCCAGTTGATGAGGAGTATGAGCCACTCAAGACTTATTTTCCCGACGAGGAAGTTTTGTTTGTGGGTGAAGATATTTCTGAAGCCTACCCTGATTGGAGAGTATTCTTTGATGGAGCGGCGAATCACCAAGGGAAAGGTATCAGAGCAGTCTTAGTGTCGGAATCCGATCAGCATTATCCTATGGCGGCCAAACTCCGATTTGATTGCACAAACAACATGGCTGAGTATGAAGCTTGCATCCTAGGTCTGAGGATGTCCATTGATATGAATGTTCACGAGTTGCTGGTTATTGGAGATTCAGATTTGCTAATTCATCAAGTTTAAGGTGAATGGGTTGCGAAGAATCCAAAGATCACACCGTATGTGCAGTATATACAAAGTTGTGCAAAAGATTTCGCAAGATTGAGTCCAGACACACTCCCAGGACGCAGAATGAGTTAGCTGATACTCTTGCCACTATTGCCTCAATGATTAAACATCCAGATACAAGTTATATTGATCCAGTGGATATAGAGGTAAAGGAGCAGCCTGTCCATTGTTCGCATGTTGAAGCGGAACCAGATGGTTTGCCTTGGTATTTTGACATCAAGAAGTATTTAGAGGATGAGACTTATCCTGAGAATGCAACGTTTAATCAGAAGAAGTCGATACGTCGTATGGCCCTCAATTTCTTTGCAAGTGGGGAAATCCTTTACAGGAGGACTCCAGATTTAAGTCTTCTCAGATGCGTTGATGCTAATGAAGCTGCAAAACTTCTGGAAAAGATACATGCCGGAGTTTGTGGTACTCATATGAATGGGCTCACTTTGGCAAGAAAGATCCTCTGAGCCGGTTATTTTTGGATGACTATGGAGCATGATTGTTGCAAGTTTGTGCAGAAGTGTCATAAATGTCAAGTGCATGGAGATTTGATTCGAGTGCCACCTCACGAACTTAATGCTATGAGTTCACCTTGGCCATTTGTAGCTTGGGGCATGGATGTCATTGGTCCGATAGAGCCAGCCGCCTCTAACGGACACAGATTCATTTTGGTTGACATTGACTACTTCACCAAGTTGGTGGAAGCAGCTTCGTATAAGTCGGTGACCAAGAAGGTTGTGACTGATTTTGTTCGCAACAATTTGATATGTAGGTTTGGAGTGCCGGAATCCATCATTACTGATAATGGAGCTAATCTCAACAGTCACTTGATGAGAGAGATATGTGAACAATTCAAGATTAGTCACCGAAACTCAACCGCCTATTGTCCCCAAATGAATGGAGCCGTAGAAGCTGCCAACAAGAACATAAAGAGGATTTTGAGGAAAATGATTGATAATCGCAGAGGTTGGCACGAGATGTTGCCATATGCTTTGTTGGGTTACCGAACAACTGTCAGAACATCAGTTAGAGCTACTCCATATTTGCTAGTATATGGAACAGAAGCAGTTATACCTGCAGAAGTCGAAATACCTTCACTGAGAATCATCCAAGAGGCCGAATTGGACGATGCTGAACGGGTTCGCAAGCGGATTGATCAGTTAACGTTGATTGATGAGAAGAGAATGGTTGTTGTTTGTCATAGTCAACTATATCAACAACGAATGATTCGTGCTTTCCACAAGAAAGTAAGAGCCAGAATGTTTGAGGTTGGTCAGTTAGTTCTTAAACGCATTTTCCCTCATCAAGCTGAGTACAAAAGGAAATTTGCACCAAATTGGCAAGGACCTTACATGGTTCGCAAAGTGTTATCCGGAGGTGCCTTGGTCTTGTCGGAGATGGACGGCACCGAATGGCCGAAACCGATCAACTCAGACGCTGTCAAGAGATATTATGTGTGAAGTTTCAATTTGTATTTTCTATTATTTCCTTGTAATCATTTTATTTGCTTGTAATCGCTTCGTTTAAAAAAATTATCCCTCTTGTAAATGAACTACGTCTGACCTGAATTCTCGAGAATGAGATACGTAGGCGGCCTATGTCGGCCTTGGTCACCCCTTTAACCTTTTTTAAAATATTTTTTCCTTGTATATGAACTACGTTCGACCTGAATTCTCAAGAATGGGATACGTAGGCAGCCTATGTCGGCCTCGATCGGTTTCTTTGTAATTTTCTTATTTCTGTTAACCCTCGAGAGGGGGAACTACATTTGACCTGATTCCTGCCTCAACGGGATACGTAGGCGCCACAAGGGCTCGGTCATATCTCCCGTAAGATTTCTATTTTTTCCTTACAATAGAAACTGGGATAGAATTTTTGAGATCCTCTCAAAAATTCTCAAGAAGAAGATCTCTCCAACAAAGTCGAGACCGAAGCTACTTTGAGATTGGTAACTGGGATAGAATTTTTGAGATCCTCTCAAAAATTCCGTGATTTGCTCACCAACGGTCAAAGATAAGCCAAGACAGTTAATTGGGACAGAAATTTTGAGGATGGCCTCAAAATTTCATCAAGGTTCATTGGAAATTTGGAACAACTTTGAATACTTCCCAGCAAATAGTCAGATGGACCTCGAGGCATCAACTCCAAATGTCGTTCATTAAGCTTGACGTGACATGACACTCGGCAGTGACCTTTCCCAAATACTACTTTTTGAAAATCTATTTTTCTTAAAACTTTTCCTTCATGTTTCAATTATTTTTGCACAAAAGTGTTTTGTCTTATCTATCAAGAAGCGGGAGATCAGAGAAATCAACCAGAGATAGCAAGACAAGGAGTAGACAACCGAAGAGATCTACACAGATCAGTTCACTTTTAAACTAACAATTTTTCTATGGATACAGGTTTATAGGTTTACCTCAAAATCAATATATTCCTCCATTCAATGAATATGGAGAAGTCAAAAGGGCGAGGAGCTCCCTCAAAATTGACAATTTTTTCGGTGGATGCAGGAAATATTTTATGTTTCTTATATCAAATATTTGGGAATATGAATAACATTATTTCATTCAAATTCTCAACAAGGCAAGGTTCGTAATGAACATTGCAACTATGTTCGAAGATGAAACAAATGAAAACCATAAAAAGAGCAATATTATTATCTTTTAGCAACTAAATATGCCTGAAAGACGTTTATCTACATTATATTATCAGACACGATGATATTTCTTACCCTGAAGGTTATTTATATTATATTATCGAATGAGATGATACCGCTACCCGGAGGGTCATCATATCGTATCATCAAATGAGATGATACCACTACTCCGAGGGTCATTTTTATTTATATTGTCGATTGAGACGATACCGCCATCCAAAAGATACCCCGAAGATCACCTATGTTGCTCGGTGAAACATTATCTTCGTTCGGTATTAGGGAGGCATCAGAGAAAAGTCATGCATCGCGGGAAAGAAGTCATGCACAACAAGAGAAGGATCCATGCATCGCGGAAAAGAAGTCATGCATCGCGGGAAAGAGATTTATGTGTCGCAAGAGAAGAGCCATGCATCGCGGGAAAGAAGCCATGCATCGCAAGAGAAAAGTCATGCATCGCGGGAAAGAAGTCATGCATGGCAAGAGAAGGATTCATGCATCGCGGAAAAGAGATTTATGCGTCGCAAGAGAAGAGTCATGTATCGCGGGAAAGAAGTCACGCATCGCAAGAGAAAAGTCATGCATCCCAGGAAGAGATTCATGCATTGCAAAAGAAGTCATGCACTGCAAGAGAAGATTCATGCCTAGCAAGAGAGGGAAATCATGCATTGCGAGAGAAAGAGATTCATGCACTGCAAGAGAAAGAAGCCATGAATCGCGAAGAAGTCATGCATAGCGAAAAAAGGAAGTCATGTATTGCAGGAGAAGGAAGTCATGCATAGCAAGAGAAAGAGTCATGCATCGCAAGAGAAATGAGTTATGCATCGCAAGAGGAAGATTTACTCTTCACAAGAAAATCAACATCGACTGCATTATTTTTCTTTGCAAACACGACATCAAGAGAATCATCAATAACGACATCAATAGAATTGTCAACATATTACATCAGCATGTTTTATTACTTTGACATCAAAGGAAAGAGCACATTGAAGATTATATTGCAAATATGAGATGCAAGATTTATTTGCTTTACGTCAAACTCAATGGAGTTGACGTCATATGTTCAAGGAGAGCAATTAAGTGTCCACATGGTAACAGACACTATCTCCTATTTGAATTACATTTTATGCTAATGAATTTTATCTCAGTCTTTGTCGAGAGCATCCGAGAGGATGAATTCTCAAAACAAACCATAGTTGTGGACGACATAAAAAATGATGCAGCACAATGTGGAACCTTTTCTTAGCAGCGAACTGGGACATAGTCCAAATAGGAGTGTCAAACTCTTAGGAAGCGAGTAGAGGAGCGAATTCCACCACAATCAAATCACACCCCTGTTAAAAGGCATGTGAGTTTTTCTTAGGTTTATCGGTTTCAGTTTCGCATCCGAAAATTTTTGGGTTCACCGGAGGCATCTTTCCAATCCAAGTGACAATGCGCCAAGAGCTTTGAAAATTATGTCCGTGTAAGTTCTTGATTATGGGTGTGAAGCGCGCCACATTCATGGCTAAGAGGTTGCAAGCCTCCTTTTCATACTCGACCTACTTTGTCGCTCTTCCAGAACTGAAGGTGATCTAGCATAATAGATTTCCTTTTCAACCGATTGAGTCAAACTACAAGCAGCCTGATTCCCTAGGTCGGAGGATATGTAGGCGAGCTCAATGTTGAAAACTTGGTTGTATTCCAACAATCACTCTTAATTTTTTTCTCGAGCATTTCGGTCTCTTCATGACTCGACATCAGAATGACTTTTGAATTATTCCAAAATCGTGCGTCGAATCGAGCGTATCGAACTACAAGTGGCCTGAATTCTCATATAGCCTGAGATATGTAGGAAACCCATTTTTCGGAGTTCGGCCATAATTCCTAAAGTTCACACCAAGTCCCTTTTCTTTTGATGAAGGTGTGGTCGGTCAAAATTGAATTTGTCAATTTCATTTTCCTCGAATTTCTTGCATCAATCCAAGTCAAACGAGGGACAGTTGTTGACACCCAATTTTGACCCTCCACGATAGAAATTAATTTTCGAACTTCTTAATTTCAAACGATTTGAAATAATTAATTTTATAAAAATTCAAAATGTTTTAGAGGTTTTGATGATTTTTAGTCATTTCTACAACATTTTAGATGATAAATATGTTTTTACCTAATTAGTATATTTTATAAAATCATCTCCAAAGATTTTACATTTTAGTTAAGTTATAGTTACAATTTTCAAGTTTTAAGATAGCCTTGTAAATTTTATGACTTTTGAATAATAAATTTGCTTTATATAATTATATGTATCATTAGTATATTTTTTTCTACAAATATTTAATAATCATCCCCGAAGATTTCACATTTCAAGTTAAATATTTTATTAATTTAGTTTGGTCTAAGTTATAGTTGTAATTTCGAGTTAATTAATTTGCATATAATTTAATTATGTTTTAGTTAAATTAATTAATGTCGTTAAAATTTAGAAGTTTGTTAACTAATTAGATAATTCATCTTATTTAGATTTTAGCCGAAGTTGCAAATTAAATTCAATGTGGCTATACCTTATTTACGATTTTAGCCATCTCCTTTTACCCTTTTTTAAACCTTTTAAAGTACCAATATTGGGCCCTTTTCAGCCCAAATCCCCCTTAATTGCCAACCCACTTCCTCTTCTAAAATAACCCCTATAACCCAACCCAATATACATACAACGTACAGCAACAATCCAACACCAACCGACCCCACCCATATGTTCCTCGTTCTTCTTCCTCCTCCAGCAAGGAGCACAATGTGAAA
>JAJOOR010005974.1:0-37744 GCA_036250505.1 Solanum acaule | reverse complement strand
AATCTGTTATATATGATATTAACAAATGCTTAAAGGTTTTGAATATCAACAATACCATAGTTGGGTGTGTCAGATCTGATGATGGTATGAATTAGTGATTGGTAGTAGTGATTAATCGTGGTTGGTGATAGTGAGGACTACTGATTAGTAGTAGAATGATATCAATAGTTAATAGTGCTGGTGAATGATGATAACGGTTTACAGTAATCTGTTATATATGATATTAACAAATGCTTAAAGGTTTTGAATATCAACAATACCATAGTTGGGTGTGTCAGATCTGATGATGGTATGAATTAGTGATTGGTAGTAGTGATTAATCGTGGTTGGTGATAGTGAGGACTACTGATTAGTAGTAGAATGATATCAATAGTTAATAGTGCTGGTGAATGATGATAACGGTTTACAGTAATCTGTTATATATGATATTAACAAATGCTTAAAGGTTTTGAATATCAACAATACCATAGTTGGGTGTGTCAGATCTGATGATGGTATGAATTAGTGATTGGTAGTAGTGATTAATCGTGGTTGGTGATAGTGAGGACTACTGATTAGTAGTAGAATGATATCAATAGTTAATAGTGCTGGTGAATGATGATAACGGTTTACAGTATTTAATGTTGACTAATGGTGGTAATTATCGATAGTGATTAGTGAATGTTATATTTTGTAACAATGTTTGTTCTTTTTCTCAATCATTTGATCGAATAATGCGGAGATTATTTGTATTATATGAGAGGATTATCATATATATGTATAAAAGAGAACCTTAGGCACGCCTACGTGGCGCCATCACAAACCAAAATTCCCTTTTAATTTATTTATTTACAAAATTAGCCTTCTCTTTCATGAAAAGTTGCGACTTTTATGAAAAATTATGACTTTTATGAAAGGTTGTGACCTTTCCGAAAGGTTGCAACTTTTCCAAATAGTTGTAATCTTTCTGATAAGGCACAATAAACATTTGTTCACACTACCCTTTGTTGCCTATAAATAGAGAGATTTCCTCTCATTTTAACACAACGAAAATTTTGAACCTCCTCCTCCTCTTCTTCTTCTTCTTCCCAATTAAGTATTTGTATACTTTGCTCATGTTGAGTGGCTCACTGACACTATTGCTTATATTACAGATCCTGGTATATATTTTTACAATCATTAATTTATAATTTATGCTTATGTTATTAAGGCTAAATGATAAGATGTAATAATTTTTATTTTCCTTTACATTATTAATGTTTGTTACTACGTAATCTTGTATGTAAGATAATATAGTGTTTTAGTTTTAATGCCGGATAGGTTTTATTTATTATTTTATAAATTCTGTGATATTAAATTCCCATGGTAAGCGCGGGTAATTTTACTAGTATAAAATAATAGAATACTACAACTCATGTTCAGTTTTACATTTATTAATATCGAGTTTTTTTTTAAAAAAATGACCTGATAATAGTATATATATTTCGTTATGGATTTTTACTCGATTGGTGATGAGTTGTTTGTGATGGTGGTGGAGAAGAAGAGAAGAGGCATGTTTCTTCTGTTCCAAAAGTTTTTTTGTTTCTATAACTGTAGTCAATCATTTTATTTCTCCAAAATTTAGCAAGATTGTATAAGAATTGAGGAAATTTTGATAGTTTTGACAATTTGTAGGATTTTCATTTTTATGAGGAAAAAAAAATAAAACTCAAGAAATTCAAATTGCATGTCGAAACAAAGTTCAACTTTATATTAATCTGATTTCATATTAAATATCGAAATGAGCCATAGTCTTTTTACATTGAGATTTCGACTAAATTTTAATTTGCGCAACTTAAAAACTATTTAACAAAAATTCACATTGGAGTCTCAACTAACTCAGATTCGCTAATATAAGACTCATTTAAGGAAAAAACGCTTCCTAAATTTTGTTTTATTTTTATATATTTAGAATTCAAACCTAAGACCTTAATTAAGGACAAAAGCATTATCTACCCTATTGACTAATCATTTTGTAAGATCATACAATATTCACATTTAGTTCTTTTTTCTGTTTTTGAAATTTAAACTTACTTCTATGAGCCTTTGATTTTGAATACTCGTTAAGTTATTTTTAAATAAAACTTTTATTTAGGCTCCATAGTATTTAAATTTGATTGGAAATTTAAATTTTAAGATGCAAGCTAAGATTAAAATATTTGAATTTTAATATAAAACCGTTTCTAATATTTAGGAATATATATGGGGGCTGAAACAAAAACATTACTTTGACATATATAAAGACCCCTAAAATAATTTTCTGTCAAAGAAAATATCTAAGGTTTAATTAAAAAGTATTTTTCCCAATTATTTGAGTGAAAATGAAGTAATAATCAATTTGTAATTTACTTTTTTTAAAATAAAATTACACTGTTTTTGACAAACACAACCTTATAGACTATGTAACATGGGCTAGGCAATGACAAAATAGTACCACTTGCATGAAATCATTAACATTGATTGTTGACCTAACAATAGGGTACCACTTGCATGAAATCATTAATGGACATTACTACCAGAAGATTGACACGTACTGTTTTATAATATATGATATATATCGTATTATATTGTATTATTATGAATATAATATTTGAATTGATGATATCTACGTAATTTTACGTATCAACAATTTAAAGAATAAATATAATTATAAAAATTACCTTTACACAAAATAAAAACTTACTTACAAATATGTGGGTCAATTTGGTCATTTTAATATTTTAATTCATGAATTATTAGTTAATCTTCATTTATTTCTGAGTTCTAAGTGTTGCTATCTACCATTAAATAATTTATAGCACTAGGCTAGTAACTTATTAAACTAATCTCGATATCTTAAGGTCGTACGAGCTATAATAGTACCAAAGATAATTGTAAGGGAGGCGAAGAGGCCTAGAAGTCATAAGGATTTTTTTTTTTTTGTAATAGCTTGAGCAAAAGAGAATCCATAGATACCATTTGCAAAAAATTTTAAAATAGGGTCTTATTAATATAAGGATTCGAAATAGAATCAAAGGTATAATCCACACATATTCATATGTCTGTACTATAAGATTTTTTTTTAAAAAAAATTAATTGTTTCCAATTTACGGGATCTTGCCTCTTTTGAAAGAGGTCAATAAAAAGTAAAAATATGAACTTAAATTAATTTAAACTTACATCAAATTTTAATTTTATATCTCGCATAAATAATATATACATTTATATTATTTATACAGAAAAGGAAAAAACGACAATTGAAACATGGGATCATAAACAATACTAAACTTTATGCAAGTTGAAAATAATTAACCAATTAATGTATTATTTATTTAATAAAAATTTTTCTATAAATACTCTTTCTAGCTGGTCCATATTAAGTGCATTGTTAAGATTTGTTTCATAATCCAAAATAAATAAACTGTTTAAAGTTCAAAAAAGTTATTGATTTTTTTTATTTATATTTATCCTTCATTTAATAAGATTCTTAACTATTTTACATTTTTTAGAAGAATAGTTTGAAGAAACATAAAAAAAAACAATAGTGAAAAGTAATATTTTATTGATGTTCTAAAATAATTATCTTTAAATCATATCCTAATAATCTACTTAATACTTTGAATTAGTCACAATTTAATATGAATATCAATTAAAATTATAGTGAAGTGGTAATTATTCATTCATTCTTAATCAGAAAATTTGGATTCAAATCTTTCTAAAAAAGAAATCGCCTTTATTAGAGACTTCTTTACCTCAATATCAAACTTTTCGAGGTAAAAAAAAAATCGAATATCAACACTGAGTGAAAAAAACAAATAAAAAAAACGATGATGCTTACCTTTTGAATTGTGGCCTATATACAGTGGGAATTTTGACAATAAAAAAGTTTAGCCTCAATATAGTAGAACACAACTGTTCATCAAAAAGTAAGTTTACTGTATAATAATTTGGACACATTTTTTTTTATCATTATTTACCACCAACAGAGAAAGGTGGCAGAGTTCAATTTCTATTTTATAATATGTACGAGTAATTAAGATACAGCTAAAATTTTAATATATACTTTATACTAAATTTTGTAAATAGAATTATAGTGTTACACTAATTTTAGCTAAAGCTCTGAGAACATTTTGATGGAAGCACATAGTAGAATGAAGTTCATTAATCCCTTTTAATTAAAAAAAAGAGAGTAACTATTAGCAATAAAATTGAAATCTTTACAGAGTAAATTCACAAAAAAGCTAAAAAGAGTCGATATATCCAAGTGTCAATGCTCCATGACAAAGGAGTGTCAATGAATATGAAATATCATGATAATATACTAAAGGAAGGATAGAGTTTGAAATTTCACATCAATAGTTTCTTTTCAAAAAGTAAGGCTGAAAAGTAGCGTTGTTATTTGACTATCCAAGTGTTTCTCTCTGCGATGAACTTATTAACGTGAATCTAAATTAATCAGTAAAATATCAAAATATCAGAACTATTATTTCTTATCTCTTGTACCAAACATCGATAAATATTTAGCTAGATGACACCAACCATGTGTCACAATTCACAAGTTTCGTTACTACACAGAGAATGCTTCAGTTACGGATTCTCTGTTGTGGTTCTGCTTTTCCATAATAATCATATTCATCAATCAACTTCTTCTTCTTCAACTTTTTTTCTTTTGATAATTATTGCTTAATCATATGGCAATTAACACTAATTTATTCATAATCCAAACCAATTATTCTTTCATTCCTTTCCCATTAATTAATGTTTAGCCTTTGTTTCCCCACCACTTCCCTCAATTCCTGCCCTATATGTTTCATTTCATGTTAACAAATATTACTACTTTTAATCCCTCTTTGTCTTGTCTTTCTTGTTTTTTTCCCTCTCATATTTCATTCTTTTTAAACCCTATTATTCCTTAAACCCATTATATATACAAATAACTCTATCACAAATCTAAAATTCAAACTAGATATTTTTGTCTTGATTATTAGTAAAAGAGAGCCAGAGATATGGGAATTTGTAATGTTCATTTTCTTTCGCCTTCTCTCTGGCTCTTCTTCTTCGTGATGATTACTGTAATTATAAATTCGAGCTACGCAGATGAAAATGCTCAATCACCAGCTTTACCACCATATTACAGATCTAGAGGTTCACCTTTTAAGCCGAGCATAGCAATAGTAGTAGCAATACTCACAACAATATTCTCAATCGTATTTATGTTGTTGTTATACGCAAAACACTGTAAGAGGGAAGGTACATTTGGTACCACGTCCGGAGGATTGACGAATAACCTGCATTCGTCAAGCTTCCGGAAAAACTCTGGTATTGATCGGACGGTGATTGAGTCTTTGCCTGTATTTCGATTTGGATCTCTTAGAGGTCAAAAAGCGGAAGGACTTGAATGTGCGGTTTGTTTGAATAAATTTAAATCGAGTGAAATTCTTCGATTGTTACCTAAATGTAAACACGCATTTCATATCGAGTGTGTTGATACTTGGCTTGATGCTCATTCTACTTGTCCTCTTTGTCGATATCAAGTTGATCCAGAAGATATTCTTCTAATTTCACATGAAAATGAGAGAAAATCAACTTCTTCTTCAATATGTTCATCCTCTCCGGCGAAAGAAAAAGAAAAAGAAAAACAGAGAATTTATTCTTCATCTTCTGGAAGACATTCTTCCGCCGGAGAAAGAGGAACTTCATCGTCGTCTTTGCAGATAATCGTTGAAACTCCGAAACAGGAAACGACGTCGTTTCTGAACAAGAGAATGTCGTTAGACAGTTGGAATTTCTACCGGAAAAAAAGCAAATCCACTAATTCGACTTCATTATCGAGAAAAGACGGAATGCTATTAAACAAAAAGAAGGCGCCGGAAGCGGAGGTGGAGGCGGCGGAGGAAAGGCGGTTGGAACACCGAATAATTATATCCGGCGATGAACCGGAGCTGGGCACGGCAAGTGGGTCCCAGTACCGGTGGAGTGACGTGGAGGGTTGTGATAGGTTGTATTTGAGGTCGGAGATGATATTAAGCGAGAGCCGTAGATATTCGGGGTCGAGAAAACGGACGGCGGAGATGGGGAGTGGCAGAAGGGTAACAAATGAGAGAAGTGTGTCGGAATTGACAGGGATGAGTAGGTTTAGGAGTAATGATAGAGAAGAAAGAGAAAAGGAAAGGAGCAGTAAAAAGGTGGTTGGATTGGATTTCTCAATCACAAAATAAATCTGTTTCTCTGTCTGGTTCTGGTGCTGCTGCAGCAGCTTCTTCTTCTGCAACTTGATGATAACTCCGTATTAGATATTTACGTCAAATCAATACGAGTCATGATATATAGTTGTGTAAGTTTTTTTTTTTTGTTGGAGGAATCTCTTTTCATGATGAGATGAGGTAGAGTACAAAAAGAATGATGAAATCATATTGTAATAGTAGTAGTTTTGTACTTTAGTTAGTGGAAAGTGAAAGAGTGGTACTTGGAAATAGATTATTTTTTTTTGGAATTTTTAAATGTAATTTGGATTAGTGATAAAGACTTATTTGTTCACATTAAATTTAATGAAGATTTTAATTTGAATGACGAGTGAAATATAAACTTGATTGTATGTTTTTAAAAAGAAATATTACGTGATAATCACCATTGCGATATTCTCTAAAGTAAATATGTACACTGTGATTTTTTATTTGATTTGAAAAAAATAACTAAACATTGTTAATTTATCCAAATATTCATGAGGGTAAATTGTGAAATTTGATGCACAATTCGTGTAAGAATTATTGAGCGACTTCCTAGCGTTAACCTTTAAACATATTTAAGGTGTATAGTTAGATGTTTAGAATTAAGCTTCATACACGAGCTTCTAGATATTTTGTCCGTACCCGTCTAGAGGTTTAAGTCCCAAAACTATCTTAAGTTCACAATTGACTCTTTTAGAAGTTCCCCTTTTCCCATAATGCTTTGTTGATAAGTACAACAACTACCCCCCAAAAAGAGGCAAACTTTCACACTTTCAGCTTCTTTTTACAATGGTTTGTGTTCATAGATTTGAATTGCATATAAGGGTAAGATTTAAGACCAATAAGACAATATACATTGTTGAGATCACTAAAACACACATAAGTAGATTCATAAAAGAAGGTTTTACAGAGTAACAACCTAGAACGACCTCTCATGCACAAATCAACGACTCTAAAAAACTCTTTCGATCAACAACTGTACTAGTTATGTCAAGATATTGATGCACTAATATGATTATTCACTATTGAGCAAGAGGCTTACTTGTATCTTCGACTTGGTGGAGTTAAAAGGAGTAATATATATCCTCTCCCAAATAATGATTGTCATAAACAAACAGAAACAACAACAAGATAATAAGATATTGAGGCGAAACAACAACAAAATAATAAGATATGAAAATTGGGAACCAAAATTAAATGTTTATACAAGATAAGTTTAATATGTTCTTCCATTTATCACTAAATAATGCATAGTTCATAAATACATTGCGAATCATTCGACTTGTTTATCCTTTATAAGAAATGTAAAAATATTAATACAGATTATGTAATTCAATTAAGTTCGTGATTGACGAGTGAAGAAGGTTTTTGCATGGATTGTCTTTATTTGAGGTGGAATTTAATTTTTATTCCTCGAATATGCGAGTTTTAATTTTTTAAAATCATTATTGCTCATTTAATAAAAAGTTGTGGGTTAAAATGTTCTTAATTATGACCTATTTCACTGGCAAAACTAATATTGCGAGACAACACTTTTTAAAAAATATTTATTTTGGGCCATAAGTTCGATAATATCTGATTCAATTGACAAGACTTTTTAAGAGAACTATTGTTCTAGAATTCAGAGTATAACTTGTACTACTGAACTTATGGCTTGGACATAACTTATGTCTTGGGCCATAACTTGTGCCTTGAGCTTAATTTTTTTCGCCTTTGAGACATAATTTGTGCCACAACACTTGTGCATTGAACATAATTTCTTTTGCCTTTGAGACATAATAATATCTTTTATTTTGAGGTATAACTTGTGCCACTAAACATATGACTTGGGTATCTTTTTACTAAACTTATGTTTTGTGAATATTTTTTCATTCATTTTGCTATATATATGGACATTTTCGATTAGTTTTTGTTACTTAAAAGTTCTGAAGGATAATAAAATTATAGATCAACAATTTGGAGAGGCAAATATTAAAGACCAACATAAAATAGAGACATTTGTGCGAATGTCTCTTCTTCTGATTTTAAACTTGGGCTAATATTAATCTAAATTTTAAGAAAAAACTACCTTATTAGACATATATCCATATTCTATACCATATATACTAACTCTAATTTCTATTTATACTTTCAAATAATTATGTATGACGTATTTTATCACTAATTAAAGGTTTCTTATCATATATTGAGGAAAATATATCTAAATACATGTATTTTTGCTACCAGATACACTAAAATAGTAAGAGAGGCGACCGAGATGGGGAGAGAAATAGTCATGTATCTCAAATACATACAAATCACACCAAATACACATTAGATACATGTATATGGTGTGTATCTAGGATAACATTACTATAAGAAAGTGGCAAGCGAGATGAGAGAGGGGAACAAGATTTGTGTATGTATTCTAGATATATGCAAATCCATTTGAATACAATTTATCTAAAATAAATTACACCTAATTTTGACTCTATATATTAAGAGGTACATATATCTGAATACACCAAAATCTGATAAGATTCGTAATATTACAAATTAAACCGTATTTAAGTAATTAACATTAAATCTAATGGTTTTGCCACCTATACATATGTCATTGTATATACAACACACATGCATCGACGTAATTTCTTAAAGGCAAATTCCGAATTCAATCAAATTAGGGCAAATCAGAAAGATGTTGAGGCACGTCGGAAATCGAATTCCGGGGTTAGGGCAACGACCGTCGGCGGCGCAATTCCGGCGGCTATATCACGAAAGAGTGGTGGACCATTACAATAATCCTCGTAATGTTGGGTCCTTTGATAAGAACGATCCCACAGTCGGTACGGGTCTTGTCGGAGCTCCGGCTTGTGGTGACGTAATGAAGCTTCAAATCAAAGTCGATGAAAAGACCGGGAAAATTACGGATGCTTGTTTCAAGACTTTTGGTTGTGGCTCTGCTATTGCTTCTTCCTCACTCGGTACGGATTTTCAATTCCGAAATCTTTGTTGATCTCTGTGTTTTCTGTGAATTTAGTACTAAGGAAAAGAGATAATTGTAACAAACACACGGAAACTATCACTTTTGTACGAGTTTTATATCTGAACTATCACATTTATCGTATTACCGGAAAACTAAAGGATCACTTTTTTGCGAGTTTCCAAGTGAACTAGGAGGTGTTTCTGTTTGCTATCTGAATTATAACCAAGTATTTATCAAAACTAGCCTCAAATTTAATGAGTTAGCTGTCATGTGGATGAAAGTTCGTCGGAGGTGTGTTTTGATAAATAGTTGGTGGTAGTTCAGGTAGGAAACACAAACACTTGATAGTTAAGGTATGAAATTCGCAAAATAGTGATACATTAAGTGTGTTTTTGATCATTATCTCTAATTAAATTGAAAAAGAGGAATCTATTTACCCTTTTTCACATATGTGTACTGTTTTTATTGAGCATATGATGCTATTAAGATGGGTGTTGGTGATTCTGAGTTTAATTTTTCCAATTTTCAGCAACGGAATGGGTGAAAGGGAGAACAATGGAGGAAGCACTGTCCATAAAGAACACGTAAGTCCTTTGAACTTTCTTTTCCTTTGTCATTTTTGTGTGTTTTAAGGGTACATAGTGTGGTTTGAGATTGTCCCTTTCAGTTTTTTTTCCTGCCTTCCTCAGGTGACCTTAATTGGTTGAACAGAGCTGATTCTCTTAGTTATACGTCTCGAATTTTGAGTTCCATTTCAAAGAAACCATTTTTATCATTCCTACTTCGTCAAGTTTTAGTGAAATGTCCTTCAATTCAATGGTCCTTCTATGTTGTTCTTACCTGGTTCAATACCAATATTGCTTTTGAAATAGTGAAGTGTGTACTCAGTGGCTCCTAAATTGTGTCAGATTTCAGTTTCAAAAATACTGTCCTGCAAATTAGCATTTTAACCAAAGTAGTTGGCTAGTGTAATTCCCCCCTATTGGGTGAGGAGGTGGTAGTATTAGCTGGCATGCATGTTAGCCAATAAACTTGGGCATGCTTGTTGACCAACCCACGCGATACATGTTATCTCTCACTAGTACAGGTGTACCTGAGTAATTCTGGTTCCCGAGATTTAAACGAATGAAAAATATACTTTGTGTCATCTTTGTTGAGATTTGAACCTTATGTCCCAAGGATGTTACTTCAGCTCTTTGGATGCACTGTTTGTGTCATCTTCCTAACAGGCTGAAAAGATTAAGGCTGAACTGCTTGGAGATTAGAGGTTCTTTATCTTGTATGTGTCGATTCAGCAAAATTGAAGGTTTAACCTTTTTTAGAATGAGGTTACTGCACTGGATATCTCATCCCCACCTGTAACAGGTCAATTAGAAGGTGGTCCCTTAAAATAGGAATGATTGAATTGAGCTTGAGAATTCTTTCTTTCATGAACTTATTGAAACCTCAGAAGAAAAGCTTTTTGAAACTTAGCCGAAAAATACTTACCCAAAAAAGAAAAAAGAAGAAAGAAAACTTAGCTGAACAACAAAAACAGAATGCAACAAGTCCTTTGGTTTAAACTTTAAAAGGGAACGTAGACAACACGGGGTGTGTAGTAGCACTACATGGGTTCAAGTCCTGGTTTGTGTACCAAGTCTGGTATTTAAGTGGAAAATGGTAGAGGACTGGGCCTATTATAGACAGAGGTTTAAAACTAAAAACTACTCATTTCTTAATATAGTTTAGAGTGAACTAACTTAGAGGAACTGGATGTGTTAGGCTTGGCCAACTTTATTTTGAGAGATAGCAAGTGCATCATTATTTTAGCACCAAGAAGGTGCAAGCAAAAGTATTTACAGGATACCCAAAAGAACTTCCCTTCTAACTCGAGGCTTGGCCAAACTTATATCAGGAAAAAAGCGAGGATTGACTAACTGGCGGCGTTGCTTGTTAGACTTTCTGTAAGATGCAGTTTTATATGGCTTGATGAACCGTTCGCCACGCACCGGCCACATTCACTTGCTTATCGTAGAGGCTGTAAGTACACAGTGCCCCACAAGTAGGCTGCTTTTTCCGGAACGCAGTCCGAGATAACCGTAACCGTGTATATATAGAAATATATCTTCGACGCTGTCATTTCGAAATGTCCGCTTCAACCGCTCTTTCACCTCCCAAAGAGCAAAGTTGGCTTGATGAGCGCAGATGAGGAAGCGGGAGTTATGTACACACATTTTCCCGATGCATGTATATTTGCATAAACATTTTACAAGTCCACTCTTCATCCTCGGTTTTTACATCTCCCCCACTCCCTAAAAATACTGCATGCTTCTGGCCTTGAAGCATTGTGAGGAAAGCCTTTGTTTCTATGTTGCTTTTTCATTATTTATAGATTGGTTCAATATTTCTTTAAAGGATTATTTTTGAGACAGATGCTCAGATTTTCTTATTTGAAGCAGTGATTCTTTAAGTTAAGTAAAGAGGGGTATCAAGTCCAGTTCTGCGAAGTTTAAATTTTGATCTATTTCCAATTTGTTTACAATAGGTGTGCTAAATCATGTGGCCATTCTTGTGTCAAGGGATTGTCATTTACTGAAAGCATATATATTCGTAGAAGACTAGAGTTCCCATGATTGTCCTTGACCATACTTGGAAGAAAATTGTTCCATCTTGAAATTGATTGCTTTTCGAGGATCCCCCATGAAAGCATGTGCTTTTGCCTTCCGTTAGGATATATACCTCATGGCATAGAGTACCTTCATCTTAGATCTAAATACCTGGCTTCTTGGTACATCTGTCCCTTACCGTTATCTTTGATCCAATTATTTTCCCCGTATCATCTGTTGAAACTTGAGAGAGATGATAAGATAGGTTTTGGGAACAAATCCATATATTCTTTATCTTATTTAGAAACATACTAGTAGCCACAGTATTACTCTACTTCAATTATTGTATTACTTTGTTGACTATTCCCTTTTCCAGAATGCTGTCATGCTTCCTATAGAGTCTTGCTATGGCTTCTTTAATCCCGCTATTTCTTTTTCCTTGAGCCGATCAAGGGTCTATTAGAAACAACCTCTCTACCTCCCAAGATAGGGGTAAGGTTTGCGTACACTCTACCCTCTCTAAAGTCTACTTGTGCGATTACACTGGGTATCGTTGTTGTCGTTGATATTTGAGTTTACTGCAGGGAGATAGCAAAACATCTGTTCCTTCCACCTCAAAAAATTCACTGCAGTATGCTAGCTGAGGATGCAATTAAGGCTGCTAAGAAGGATTACGAGGCGAAGAAGGCAAAATTTAATGAGAATGCAGAAAATGCATCAACAGAAAAAGCTGTTTGATATACTAGTTGAGAAATAAATAACATTCGTGCAATTTTTTTTATTATGACTGTACAAAGGGTTTTATAAACTTCGTTGTCGACTCTGAAGTTTTAAATTCATAATATAATCTTTGCATTTTATGACTCCAAATAGTTGCTGTTTTCCAATTTATCATATATGATTTAATCATATAAGTTGATGTAATTTGATGTAAAAATTGAATATGAATATTGTTTATTTCATGTTATGTAAAATTAAGTTCTTTTTAAATTTGTCTTGTAACAACTAACAAGCATGTGACTTTGTCTTTACAAAAATACAAGAAAAACATTATAATTTTCTACATTATGTTGGTGTTATTGTTAGCACTTGTCATTTTAATCATCTTAATTATTTTTCTTGGTTGTATTTTTGTGATTGTACATACACATTTGATAAGTGACTTTAGAAAAAGGAAAATCCCTTTCTCATAATAAATGACAAGATTGAAAAGTTAAATCATAAAAAGTCTAATTAATTGACTTTATGAAGAAAAAAAAATACTCTTCGATTTATGTGATTTGGAAAGAATGATTTATGACGTGTGTGTCTTTCTTGTTCAACTTTATATAAGTTTAAGTGCTTACTAGTGCACACCTAAAATAGGAGGGCGTAGATACTAATAAGATTAAATTAAAGGACATATTTATGTATTAATGTACTCGCGACTTGCCTAATATGTCCAATTTGGCATATGTTAGATGCCATAAGTTGAAATAAAAGGATTAATTTGTAAAAGATTTGACAGACAAAATGCACTCATATAGTTAACTAATCAACATTAGGCTATATAGAAAAAAATCACATAAAAGTATTATTCCTCCGATAATAATTACTAGGAGTCGTTTGGTAATTGGTGAATAAATTTTCAATTATACTAAAATTATAATACAAGAGTACTTAAATACTGACGTGAATAAGAATATACTTTTCTTAGTAGATGCCAACTCAATTATTCACATGTGTATATAATATAATATAAAACACATACTTAGCTTTATATGAGAGAAATTTTAATTTCAATTTTAACCTAAATTTTCCTAGTAAATTAAACTTCAAAAGAGACTCGTTATTTTATTCTGTGAATCGTGATTAGCAATTCTGAAAATGTTATCACATATTGAGTATGATGTGGCATATATAAACTCAAAATTACTTATATCGTAAGAAACTGATCAATTAAATATAAAATAAAGTAATCTCACGTTTTATTTAGTAATTGTTTGTGTTTTCCTTAGTGCATCATCAATGATGAAACAAAATGGCATACATTTCAAATCCGGTAGAGATTTTCCTTTGACTTTGATTTAATTTCATTTGGGGACAAAAGTCGATTAATTTTTTTTTTATTAAAACCTAATTTCCTTTGATCTAATTTTCCTTTGGTATTATAATTTATCTAGATTCGAATCTGAGCACTCTAAATTCTTTCAGACGGATTGTTTCAAACCTCTATCATGCAATATGGCTTATGAGTGAAGCGGGTCGTCCTGATTCTTAGATGCATGGTCAAATAAGTAGTGATGTGCATTTGGTTTTTTGGTTTGGTTTTACACTATTCGGTTTGGATTTTCGGTTTTGTAAAAGTGTAACCCAATCTGATCCAAAATAAATTTGGTTTGGTTTGGTTTTCCTCTATTGGTTCGGTTTTTTTCGATTTGGTTATTCGGTTATGTCAATAATTAATAACATATATAACCAAAATAATAATATTTAATCCCTTAAATATACTTTCTAATATAAATCATAATTCATAAGTAAAACTTAAAACACAATACTTATAAGTATACCTATTATAGATGTAATTCAAACATAAATTATAAACGTAATCATCATGAAAGGCAAAAACCAAAAAGGAACAAAAGTGGTTAACTCCAACATAATTCTAAGACTAAACATTATATATTTATATATATATATAAAATTTAGATTTTTCGGTTTTTAATTTTTAAAATCCGAAATCAAACCAAAAAACCAAACAAAGTAATTTATTAATCCAAAACCAATCCAAATAAAAGTTTGATTTAATTTAGTTTGATTATTCGGTTTAATCTGAATAGTGCACAACCCTAAAAATAAGTCTTTAGTTTCAACGAATAGCTTAGTATTGAATGCGATTTTTCTAGAAGACTTCATAGGAGGAGTTCTCGAAATGATCAATATTTTTGTCATTTTGTTATTTTGTCCTGTGATTAGCAATTTTAGAATTATTAGCGCACATTTGCGTATGAATTGCTTATACTGAAATAAAAATTCAACGAAACACAAATCCTCAATTATCATATTTATCTGAACTTAATTCTTGGATCATAAATTTGTGCCACCTAGTGTATTCCATATTAAAAGTATTTCCAACAATGGAGCTATTACATCATCAATGATGAAACAAAAATGGCATACATTTAAAATATATTTTTCTATGATTATTAAATTCGTTTTAGAAATTATGTGTCTTCTTATGCATGCATCGTTGAACAATACACATTTACTAGTCACCTTTTTAATTCTCAACATTTTTTCACTTGAATTTTTTTCCCACCTAATTAATTAAAAACTGAACACGTGTTAAGTTGTTATTTATAGTTATTTTCTTTCATTAATGGCATTAACTAACACAATATATACGTATAAATTATTTCTTAATTAAAAAAAATGTACAAAACTTAAAACATAAATTATAATGTTGAAAAGAAATGAGTATTAATGTGAATTTCCGAATTAAAAATGGAAAATAGGATCAGAGGGAACCGAAAAAGAGTTTAACTTTTATGAATCGATAATGCAAAAGTAAAAATAAAAATTCAATCAGGTCATCAAAAAGATAATTACACATAAACTTTTCTAAAAAAGCCAAATTGGTAACACAAAAGAAGATTGACTATTATCTACATAAAATTAAAATTCTTATGTTTGATATCAAAATGTTTGAAAAGATAATGACATTGTCTCTTTCTCAGTCACCCAATACCCCCACAAACCCATACCTTTTGACTATTCACCCCCAAACCCCCACTCCCCACCCTATTTCATTCCAGTAAAATTTTGCTAGATTATATATAAATACTTTGAGAATAATATATTTTTACTTACATACCAAATACTAGAAAATAAATAAAAATATTTTCCAATTTTTTTTTTCTAGACCCGCCAAACACACCCTCAAGTACAAATTATTTATTCAAACTCCCTCCAGAGAAAAATCAACATTCCAAGTGTGTTCCACATGAAGTGTAGCCACTATATAAGCGACCATCTCAAAATGCAAAGTTCATCAAATAGAGTTTTACATTTCTTAATTTCTTGTACTAAGATATGGAGTTTCATCATTTCGTTTCATTTTCGCTATTCATCTTCTTCCTCTTTATGATAATTCAAAATTGGAGCAGAAATTCGAAAACCCTAAAGAAAAAGCTGCCACCAGGCCCGTGGAGGTTACCTATTATTGGAAGTGTACACCACTTGACACGTGGAACACCTCATCGAGTTCTCCGAAACTTGTCGCAAAAATATGGACCCATTATGTACTTACAACTCGGGGAAGTTCCCACAGTAGTTGTGTCCTCCCCACATATGGCCAAACAAATTCTAAAAACTCATGACCTCACCTTTGCATCTAGGTCAGTAACCATGTTGGGAAAAATTCTTTGTTATAATAGTACGGATATTGCCTTTTCCCCATATGGTGATTATTGGAGACATATGCGTAAATTGAGTGTGTTGGAGCTACTTAGTGCCAAAATGGTTAAGTCTTTTAGCTCGATTCGACACAATGAGCTCTCAAATCTCCTATCATCTATCGACTCAATGGTAGGTTCGCCAATCAACTTATCAGAAAAACTTTTTTGGTTTATGAATGCTTCGACATGTAGGTCAACATTTGGGAAAGCATGTAAAAATCAAAATGAGTTGGTAACGTTGATTCAACGAGCAATGTCATTATCTGGTGGATTTGAGCTAGCTGATTTGTTCCCTTCGAAAACATTTTTACATGGGATTAGTGGGATGGAATCTAAACTTATGAAAGCTCGTAATAAAGTAGACATACTCTTGGACAACATTATCAATGTGCATAGAGAGAATCACACAAATGGAAAAAATTGTAATGGTGAGTCTGGAACTGAAGATCTGATCGATGTTTTTTTAAGAGTCATGGAGAGCGGCGAATTTCAATTCCCTCTAACAAATGACAATATCAAAGCAGTTATTCTTGTAAGTATATCTTTTATTTTTCGATACAATTGGTTAACTACTAACACCATACCTTTTTATTTGTTTCCTTTTAGCTTATAATGATCTATTTAATATATATGAAACCAAAGTGTTACTTAGGTCTATTTACTTACTTGTTTGACTTATTTGATGACCATATATTTATATATATGGTGTAGGACATGTTTGTAGCAGGGTCAGAAACGTCATCTTCAACCGTTATTTGGGCATTATTAGAAATGATGAAGAGTCCAAGTGTCATGGCCAAAGCACAAGTCGAAGTGAGAGAAGTCTTTAAAGGAAAAGAAACATGTAATGACGATACTGACCTTGAAAAGCTTAATTACCTAAAGTTAGTGATCAAAGAGACACTCAGGTTACACCCTCCAACACCCTTGTTGGTCCCTCGAGAATGTAGGGAGGAAACAGAGATAGATGGATTCACTATACCATTGAAAAGTAAAGTCTTGGTCAATGTATGGGCAATAGGAAGGGATCCCAAGAGTTGGGAAAATCCTGAATGTTTCATACCAGAAAGATTCGAGAATAGTACTATTGAATTTACTGGAAACTGCTTTCAACTTCTTCCGTTTGGAGCAGGAAGACGAATGTGTCCAGGAATACATTTTGGTATAGCTCTAGTTACTCTACCATTAGCCTATTTGCTTTACAAGTTTGATTGGAAGCTTCCAGAAGGAATTCATGTAAGGGATTTGGATATGACTGAGTCAAATGGAATAACTGCTAGAAGAGAGAATGATCTCTACTTGATCGGTACACCTAGCTCGTTTTAGTCACTGAGTTTGCAATAAAAAATGTATGGATTCGTTTGAATCCAAAGGTAGTACACTAGCTCCGCCCCTGATCAGTTTTAATTAATAATGTTGCTTGGTTCACTTGTTTTAGTGTGCACACGTGTTGAATAATGGATCAAATATTTTCTTTATTTCATCTAGTAGTCTTGTATACCATGATGAATAATGGATCAAATAAATGAAATATGTATACATTAGTGGATCACTTTTCATGGTGGCTAAATTTTGACTTATGTGAAGGGCAATAGTGGACTTACAGAAAAAGGCTGATTGGTATAATTAGAGCTCTCAATATGAATCGACCTAATTTATTCGTGTGCCTAGCCTATTTGAGCTTTGAAATTTGATGGGTTGGATTGGGCTAACTCACTATGTCGACATGTCTTAAAATGGACAGCTCAACCCTATGTGAACCAGATGATGTTTTTTAAAATATACTTTTCATAAGGTTTTTAATTTCATGTACTCTAAAGTTTCTAACATAAATATCTACAAGACAACGTTACCTAGTATTGTTAAATTAAGTCTCAAACTACAATTAAATTATCTCGATATAATACTTATTAAGTACGAATTAACTAATGCTTTCAATTATTAGTAATGCTTATTATATAGGAAATTTTCGTATTGGATTGTTGGTTTCAACATAATTTTGTTGCATATGGTGTCTCTTATTGTTTGGTTGGTTTTAGTACAAATTTGATGATTTATAATTTATGTTTGACTTTAAGCAAAAAAATTAATGGTAGCTCTGGTTAAAACTTAGAACTTGTTATTTACACACATAACTTTGTATTTACATGATGGTAATTCACTCAATTTTTTTTTATTGCATTACTAAATTATTTCATTGAGGAACAACATGTTAAACCAAGAATACTCAGGTCAAGAGGTCATATAGCCTTTTATTGAATATAAATATCAATAAATCTTCGGCATATGATGCGGTGACAAAGTCAGATTTTTTATTAAAGAAGTTTAAAATATGAAAAAGTAAACATAAAAAAGAAGTCGAAGCGAGTTCAACATCTAATATATATACATAAAAATAATAATTTTAACTATACATATATATATATAATATAATTTTCCACCAAAGGACCTCCTCGACCTTACCTGACTCCGCCCTTATCCTGATGGTTATGGCCTATGGGAGTAGCTTTTTCAAAGTTGCATCATATAAATCCCGCAAAAATGTTTTAGCGACTCTAGAGATGCAATGACATTAACACAGTTGTTGCTAAATATTTTACGATAATATAAAAAAATAATCTATGAACACTAAATATCTATTTTATTATAGTGACTTTACGGTCACAACTGGTTTGGTTATAAATCTCAAGAAATTTAATATCTTGTTGTAAAACTTAAGAATAAAAGAACAATATAAAGATGAAGACAAGAAGAATATAAGACGAGGAACAATATAATATGAATCCTTATGCCTCTATTTATAGTGTAACATAGAGGCATACAAAAGGTTAGTCATAAACATGACATTAACATGAATATAATGGAGGAAGCTATGGAAGTGAAAGGTTACAAGAATAATGGTTATAAAGTTGGAGGTTACGAAGGTTATGATTATCTTCATAATGGAGGAAAGTAATGGAGATAATGGGTGGGAGTAACTTCTTGGTGTAATGGACATCCACACTATATTATTTTATAACACTCCCCCTTGGATGTCCATAGATAACATGCCTCGTTAAAACCTTACTAGAAAAAAATCCTATGGGAAAAAATCCTAGTGAAGGAAAAAGAGTACACATATATTTTAATATGCTTTGAATGTTGCCTCGTTAAAAACCTTACGAGGAAAACCCAATTGGGATAAAACCATGGTCAAGGAAAAGAGTACAACGCGTATTTTTCTCCCCCCGATAAAAACTTCTTGATATCTCGGAGACGATGCATTCCAATCTTATATCACAACTTCTCAAATATTGATGTTAGCAATCTTTAGTAAATAAGTTTACAAGATTATCACTTGAATGGGTCTTTGAATGTCAATCTCATGATTTTGTTGAAGATCATGTGTGAAAAAGACTTTTGGTGAAATATGTTTTGTCCGATCTCCTTTGATTGTATCCTCCCTTCAATTGAGCTATGTATTTTTTTCGTATATGGTGGCTGAAATATTCTTTTCAAAAGAAAATCACATATTTTCTGCATGATTTGAAGAAGTGGTTACTAATGTGATTCTTTGAATTTCCAAGATATTGTTGTGTCTCCATATGTAAATAAATAGTCCATTTGCGACCGAGCTTTATGCAGATCAAATAAATATTCTGCATCTACATAATCAAATCATCTGACTCGGGGATTGATCATTTCAATTTTATTGAAGCTCGTCTTTTCTTCTGAAAGAAAATACACATCATCTATGTGTTGAGTCACTTGCTTTGTTAGTTTCTTGTCATAACTTGAATGATAATATGACAATCCTTTCACATAACTTTCGTTGTGTCTATCAAATAATCTTCTAGCATTTGCATAACCAGCCATCTATTAGTGCACCAATTGCACTAATACATGACATTTTAAATCATTTTCACGAGATCAAAAAGATTCTTTCTCTGTGTTAAGCAGCCTCAAAACCATTGGGTACTCAATGAAATTGCTTTAAGACCTTTTAAATCCTTCAAGAATTTTCATATAACCTTCATCGTTTAGTTAGACATAATAATCATTCATTATGTATATTCAAGTATTTCATCTATTGCCAGACTGAAACAAGTCTCATTGCATCCACCACTGGAGAATATATCTCCATTTAATAATGTCAGAATTTTTGCGAAAACCCTTTATGCCCGAGGCACAAACCACACTTTATATCTTACGGTTATACTTTCGCACAATGATTCCTTTGTACCACACTGACATTATATTTTGATCCATGAACTATAAGATCAAAAACATCACTTTTCCTAAGTGAAACAAAATATACTTGAATAGTGCCAATCATTTATCTGTCCACACTATATGACAGATTCGAATTTAAGATCCTCGTAACCATTTATAGCATTGAGTGCTACTTCATATCAAAGATACCGTCGAAGGTCATTTTGATATCTATTCCAATACGACATAACTTATCGAGATCTCTTCATTTTTCATCATTTTCTGGTACCTAAATCTTTGCCAAGGTTTTATGAAGTGTTATGTCATAGTGCTATTTCAAAGCATTTACCTCATTATCATGGCCATTTTGATAATTTGCTACTCTCATTCCTCAAGGAGTTTTACGTTTGGAATCGATTGGTCTATCACGCTTCTGGCGTACCATAGACTCTGTCCTTCAAGAACTATTTATTGGAGCATCTGCAGCTTAATTAAAATATTGGGTCAGCAAATACATCAGGCAATTTATTTGCAACATTTTGCAAATGAATTATCTGTTTGAACTTCAAGTTCATATTTTTTTTATGAGGATCTAGATAATTCACCCCACCCATAATTTTCAGCTGCTAAACATATCCCCCTTAATGTTAGGAAATCTAACATTTACCCCTAACCTCATTTGGGGATCCATCTTTGTGCGTGGTGGAGCAATACAATTATATGTGCACACATCAAATTTTTAGATGAAAATTATTTGGTTCCTGACCCTGAACCAATTGTGATGGGAGAACGTTGTTTGCTTGATGCATACACGTTAAATAAACTCATCTCATGCCAAATTTTATTTGAGAGATTTTTTTCTCATAATCAATGGTCTAGCTATAATTGGAGGCAAACAATTTCTGCTAAACCAACCAATATTATCAACATAATTTTATAGTTTGAAATTGTGCTCTTAATTTAACAATTTGAGAAAATAATCTTACAAAAACCAATTTGTAAGTTGATACAAATGCACATGTGACCATACCATAGATGCATCTATTAAATCATAGGGCTAACCCATCGGTGGCCCCCTAAAGTTGGCATCAGTTTTCACTTAGACATCTTAACTAGGCTTTGTTCATTTTAGACACCTCATGTACGACCCTGATATGTCATTTTGACACTTTTTTTACATTCAACAAAAATATGATGGTGAGTGTATTCCAGTCGCGGATGATGTGTAAAGTGTCAAATTAAATGAAGACACTAATCATTTTGTTCAAAATAATTTTTAAATAATAAACTATCAATTATTAAAAAAAAGATGGCCAATGGATCGATGACACGTGGCATTTCCCCCAAATAATAACAAAAAAAGGATTAAATCACCTTAAAAAATCTTTAGGAGAAGCATCTCCCACCCCACCCCCACCCCAATAGTCTTCTCCAATGTTGGAGAAACAAGCACAGTAGCACACACCCCTTAATCTTCTATCATATACTCGAAATTTTCTCTATCTCTTTTACTTAAATATTGTTCAATCCTTCTATGGTATAACTTCAGTGAACTTGTGCAACTCAAATTTTTTCAAATAAATGCAGCTCCACAAATTTTATTGCTAAAAGAAAATTCTACATATTTTATTGCTAAAAAATGCGTACGTGTTCATATCACATTGTTAAGTTTCTTTTAATGGAATTATCTCATTTTTTTAGTGACTTTTTATTCATCCCCAACTTTTCATTTTTTTCTTCAAATTTCAGTCTTTTTTTCTCAAATTAAATTGAGGAAGAAGGGCATCATCCTTGGAAAATCTTGGGGAAAGCTCCGTTTGGAATTAGATTCCTTGTTTGTAGCATCATCGAATATATTTCACCATGGAAGAAGTTCAAGTTAGAGAAAATGGTGGTTGAAAAAATGGGTAAGAAGAAGGAAATATAAAATAAAAGTTGGCTAAAAAAGAGCCTGACGCGCGGTTAATGAGTGGGTCACACTCACTATGCCATATCAGCAAAAAGTGTCAAAATGACACATCAAGACCTTACATGAGGTGTCTAAAATGAACAAAGTCTAATTCAAGTGTCTAAGTGAAAGTTGATGCCAATTTTAAGGGGCCACCGATGGGTTAAGCCTAAATCATAATAGTAAGTGGTCCACATGGTAGGTGAACGGGCCCATATTCACCTTTTTATGTGTTCCAAATAATTTCAGGGGATACAATCTCAACCTTAGATGGTACAATGATCATTTTATCATGAGAATAAGCAACACATGATAATTCTTGAAGAATCTTTTATTTCTTCAACATATAAGCACATGTATTCTCAATTCTTTTGCATCATATTTGAACCGAAATGGTCAACCGGTTATGCCATATAATAGAAGGGGTTCCGTATATTTATCTAATTCATCCCATTCTTCTTTTCTTTATAGTATTTATAGTACAAGTACACTATTTCAGTAAACTTACTGATATTTATTCTAGTAAACTTCTAGTTTACTTTTGCATGCGATTCCATCATCATGCCTATATTTGTATACAACAAACAAGAGAAAGGCGGGTAGCCTTTTATGTAAATATTCATAACCCGCTTTGATTGTAGTAATCTGAAGATATTTAATCTTTCAATAATTTACAGTCTCAATATAATAATTTTTTCTTTTGAATTCCTCCGAAACTTAAAAAGTTTCTTTGAGACTTACTACAACCCCAATATTATGAACAATTTCATTCCTCCGGATAGTAATAAATTAGTCCTTTCGGAACTCTCAATTAATTTTGTGTACTACGATAAATTTCACAACACCATTCTTATGGTGACCATCTCCTTCAAGGAGAAAATTATTATTGTCATGGTTAAAATTATTACACGCAAGACTTATTTCTTGACAACCAATGACAAATTTGTGTTGCCACACAATAATATTTATTTTGGTCATGGCCACAACCTTTATAGGAAAGAATTATTTCTTTCTTTTGTCCTTCTATAAGTTAACATACCACAATATTTGTGTAGTACTCAAAGTATATGACTAAATGACCATTTATGTCAAAATATTTCTTTTAAATCTCTCAGACCTCCTGTAGAGGTGAGATTTAACATTTATCCAATCATACAAGAACATGTCCTTATCCATACGAATACAAGTCACATTTTCTTCAAGAGATATGCCATAACTATTTGTACATGCTCCATAAGTTTTTATTAGAAGCTCATTGTCATTCTTTGACATTATCAAATTTATGTGACCCACCTCAACATCACTTTAAGAGGTCAAATGTACCAAATGTACTACCACTTTGTAATCCTTTATTTTGATGGAGGATTTACAAAACTTTTCAAATTGGGTTGCACCAACAATAATGTGCCCAATAACTTTTCATACCACTTTGATGGATAAAAATTACCTTCACATTTGAAGGACCATCTTAAGAACCCATAATGTTCTTCCTTTTAATTACCAAAATGATGACCATTAACTTTTCACCATACTCATATTCATACATTTGACCACTTGTCATTTTCAAACACATTATGTCCTACTACCACATTCACATAAGAGAATGGAGCAAATTAATTGGACAAATTTCATGACTTTTAGTAAAAAATGTGTTATATTGTGTTTGTCATCACCATATCATCACCATGGTGCATTAGGACTTAAACCCAATGTCTTACCCATATAAAGAAGTCTTCACTTATAAATCGACGGGACTTGAACCCAACTTCATATCATCATGGTGCGCCGGAACTTATAACCCGATGTCTTATCCACTTAGTGCGGTAAAACTTGAATTCACCGTCTTACCCTCAATCAATGTCATAATAAGCCAAATATAATAGGACTCACCATTGAGCCTTAAAAAATATTGTCACTTTGTGATTAACATGCACAAATAAATATAGAACAAAAGAAACACAATAAAAATATTCTCAATAAAGTATGTACTAATGTCTTAAACTTGTCAAAACAGAGAGTTACATATAGCATTATATTATATTATGTTTGGTGCACAATGATTAAGTTAGTGAATTGCCGTTAATCAAAGAATCAATTGCACACTAAGAAAATAATAATTCCAATTACACTAAAATAAAACTGCTCACTATCACCACCCCTTTTTCAATTTCCATGTGAACCCAAAATATTTCACACACAAAACAAAATAAATTAAAAGCTTATGTAATAACCAAAACAGTGAGCATAATCATATATAAAATATAAAGTTTCACATACAAAAGAAAGTATATATAGTCATAGGTGGAAAAAAAATTGCACAGTAACAATAATATTAATCATTCACCTTGTTCACAAGTAAAATATAAAATATATTTCACAATAATTTACCTTATTTCCGAGAGAAAAATAAACACAATTATTTTACCTTCTTTTGTTTACTTTGCTTCAATCCATTGATTCTTGACGGAGAATGAGCAATTCGTGCTGATAACGTGTTGTAAAACTTAAGAACAAAAGAACAATATAAAGATGAAGACAAGAAGAATATAAGACAAGAGGAACAATATAATATTCTTTCTTTCAAGTGTATCACCAAATAATCTTCAAGTGTATACAATATGAACCCTTATGCCTCTATTTATAGTGTAACATAGAGGCATACAAAAGGTTAGTCATAAACATGACATTAACATGAATATAATGGAGGAGGTTATGGAAGTGAAAGGTTACAAGAATAATGGTTATAAAGTTGGAGGTTATGAAGGTTATAGTTATCTTCATAATGGAGGAAAGTAATGGAGATAATGGGTGAGAGTAACTTGTTGGTGTAATGGACATCACACTATATTATTTTATAACATATCTTTGGTTATTGGAGATTAATGTTTTTTTCCATTGGGTCCTTCCCAATGAAATATTTAGGTCTGCCATTGTCCCCAAAGAAATGGAGCAAACAAAATTCATATTATCATATTATGGATAGCTTTATAAAGGAAGAAGGACCTTATAGTAAAACAAATGTACAACTGAAAATTAGAAAGAGAATATAATTATTTAAAGGATGAAAGAAATTACATAAATGTGGAACATTTATTAAAATAATTTGTAATTAATTTTGTTCGTGTATGTTAATATTTCACAATTATTTTAAAAAAGAAAAAAATAAACCAATCAAATATCTTTTGTTTTCATTTTTCAACATGAAATTGAATTAACAAAAACTTATAAGGTTCAAAAAAGTAATAGATCGAAATCATACAAAAAAGATTAGCATGATCCGAACGTAGAATATGAAAGCAATAGAAGAGAAGGTCTTACATGAAAAATTAAGAGCATGTCAAGATAGCCAGAATAACTTGCCTACAACCAAATGAAAAATATTATCAAATGGAGTAGGCAAGTCATCCTTGGCTACTAAACAATACTCTCAACTTCATGTAAAACCCCTCTTCAATAATGTTATTTAACTTCTACAAATATGTGATGCATTTAGTTTGTCTCTCAATGTCTCTATTTATAGCTCAAGAAGGGGAAAAAAGTGAGAAAATTGTCCTTCATTTTTTTTTTTTTTTTTTTTGCTTTTTTGTTCTCCCTATTTGACATTCTTCCTATTGATCTCAACTCATATTTTGGAATATATTCTTTATGATTTTGGATTAGAATTGAGTGAATAATGTTCTCCAAATTAAAGGATCAATTATTCTAGCAGGTGTCTATCATATATATTTTGCAAATCTCAATAGTCAACCTTACAGAAAGAAGAACTATTTTCTTGACATGGAAAACAAATCAACGACATTTTCCTTTCCCTATCATATGTAATAATTCATTTTTTTTTAAAGAAAATAACTTGAGTGCTATTCTAATTCGAGTAACACTACAACTTTTAGAGGGAATAAATATATATATTAATAAAGAGTGAGGAAATTTTTACAGTTATTAGTTAATTGTTATTGGATCTAATATCGTTATAGGCTTTAGGGACATTTACAAAGAGTGCTATTTGCCGCTAAAAATACATATTTAGTAGCAATTAATCTATTGCCATTAATTAATTACAGTTAAAGGTCGTTTTTTGATTTAGTGTAACTACATTATATGAAAACCAAATCTTCTGTGTGTATCATTTATTTATTTTATTTTGGTTTTCCATTTGGTGTCCTATGCCCACATTATAGCCTCGATTAAATTCAGATCGTGCACTACAACCCATTCAGGGGTGACACTTCCAACAAGACTTTTTCATACTTAGGACGGCTCGAACTTGAATTCTCTTATTAAGGGTGAAACAGTTCCACCATTACACCACAATTTACATGCACACAAATTCTTTAATTACAATTTACAAGCTCATGTGTCCTTTCACATTGCATGGAGTCATACCTTTTTCTACTATTAACTTGCTTTAGTTTTTTTAATTATCATATGGTAGCGTGACCTTTATATTAGTGAATAAAATTACAAAGCTAAGAGGTGTATAAGCTCGATCCAACTATGCCAGATTGTAGCCAATAGATACTTCGTAAAAAATAAGGCTTAGGCAAAAACTATACAAGTTTTACATAAATAATTAAGTCTAGTGTGATGGACAAAAACAACTATAACATCTCAACTAGATCAATTATATACAAAATAACTTTTCCTTTGCTTATGTCTTAGCTAGGAACTCCATTTATATGAGATCAAGTCTGTAAGGTTCAATGGTTATCAAATGGAGGTGAACTTATGCAAAAATAATCCGCTCCTTATTTGTAATACTCCATTTTGCTAAGACATCTACGACTTGATTGACTTTCCTATAACAATGTCGAACCTTGCATATTACTTGAAATATATTGAATACGAGCAATGATCATACGTAGATCAAGTCTATCTATATCGATTTTCTTCAATCATAAAACTTAAATTTAAATTACTAAAAATAATAAAAATGTGCTCATCATGTGCTATCAGAAAATTTGGATAAAGTTGCATATTAATTATACCATTTTGACTAAAGTTGGATCATCAATATATTTGACTTTTTGGATAAAAGCATGTTGTTTGGAAGGAATACCCTTTAAACATGAAAATTGGGCATCAAATCCATTTTTTCAGCCCCACAAAATAATCAAGGTCAATCATAATTCATAAAAGGTCGAATTTTGTGTTGTATAGGGAACTACAAAAGGAGAAGAAAATACATGCACTAATTTTTAAGTGTCAATGTGCATGCATGACATACTAATTTAGACTAGAAAAACATATATACCTCTCAATTTCAAATAAGTTGAGATTGATCGACATGTAATTTATTTTTATTCTAGTTAATCTTAATTCATGTCGTCAAATAAAAATAAAAGTGAAAATAAGTTAAATATATGTAATGATAACAATATTATAAGTCCTCTAGCAAGATGGAAACTATTCCAAACTAGTATATATCATCTAAATGAATCTTTTCTCTTTATTATATGTCCTATTTAATATTTAGTTGAATTTTCATTACTATCAAGAAATTATAGGTCAAACACTAGGAGATTTATTTCTATATGTCCTAGCCATGGTGGACAGAGTTAATTATCTAGTACTCATTGCTGAGGTGACATGTATTTTATGGAATTAGTCGAAGTGCGTAAGCTGATCAGAACACCAGAATTATTAAAAAGAAACTACAGACATTTCAAAGACAATTTCCTTCAAAAATAATTTTAGTTTGATCTTGTCCCCTAAAAGAATTACTTGGAGAAATGAAGAGAACTTATTCCATTTTGGGAAATTAGATAATGTAGCTAAGAAATCAAAGTCAAAACAATTATTCAAGGAAAAAAATAAAATAAAGAATTAAGTCAAAGATGCTTATATAGTTTTTCATAACTAGTACTAATTTGTTGTGGCTATAAATAGTTGGCTAACTTGCCATATAGCAATCATCTCAATAGAAAAGAAGAGAAGTCTTACATGAATGTTTAATCACTTTTTAGTTTGGTTTCAGGCCGTCTCCTTGACTACCTTGACATGCTCTTTCCTTTTATACAAGACATCTTTTCAAAATAGAGGCTTCAATCATCGTTAAAATATCGAGACGAGGCACATGATGTGAGGAGTCTTATTTAAAAGAAGAGAAGTCTAGCATGATGAGAAGAGTCTTATTTGATAGCCAAGGATGACTTGCCTGCACCATATTTGAAAAGGTCTTTCATATGTCCTTTCATTGTTGGGGTCAAGCAGGTCATCTTTAGCTAACTTGACAAGCTCTTCTTTTTCATGCAAGACTTTCTCTTCTTCCATTTTTATTAGTCATGTTGTTCTCATTCATAGAGGCAGACTCATGATTTAAGAGTAGAGTAGGAATTGAACCCGGTCTACTCACGAAAGGATCATTTGTGCATCGTGTATCAACCAGGTGTAAGAAAGTTCAATTGACTTTTGAAACTTATAGTTTAATAGCCTATTTGGCCAAACTTCTAGTAAGACAAAGTGCTTATTTAAAAAGTACATAAGCGATTATGAATAGTAGTAGTTGTTTCTCAAGAAGCTAAAAGAGGTAGTTTTTCTCGAGAAACATTTTAAGAACATTGACCAAGCATCTTAGAGCCTGTTTGGATGGACTTATAACTTTCGGATTATTTTTGTCTTTGTAGCTTAAAAAACAAGTGTTTGAGAGCACTTTTTAAAAATTATTATTATCCAAATAATACAAAAGTGCTTAAAAACACATCAAATAAGGTCAATTCTTCCTTTTTTGGCAATAGGCTTTGATGTCTTCATGCTTCCATAAATCATTAGAAAAGAAGAGGAGAGTCATATTATTGTTTTGTAGCCAAAAGGATGACTTTGCCAAAAGTTTTCAAATACAGGTAATACAATGGTGACCTTTTATTGGTTGGTTTCAGGCAGTCTCCTTGGCAACCTTGACATGCTCTTTTTCTTTCATGCAAGACTTTTTCATTCTTTTGGATATATATACACGCTAACAGCATATTCTTCAGTGTAATCGAAAGAATAGGATGTACGAAGACTTTATGCCTATACATAGTTTTTACAGAACACTTGTCAAGCTTTTCTTTTACTTCCTCCTGCAACTTAGATGATTTAACATCAATCATGCATTTCTAAATCCTCAATCATAAGATAATGAATGAGATACACGAGATGTCCATTTTTTGTTAATATCAAATAGAAAAAGCCAGTGCATACACCATTTATATATATATATATATATTTCTATTTGCAGTCCACACAAGACTTCAACTACAAGGATTAGATTCTTAAACAAGACATTATATACTATTAGCCAGTGCAGCTCCCTTATCCGATCTTTAGCGCAATTAATTAACGGCAATATATAGGTTAATTGTCACTAAAACATATTTTTTGCGGCATTTAGCACTCTTTGTAAATGTCCCTAAAGCTTATAGCGATACTTCATCCGGTAAAGGTTTTATCGCTCTTTGTTAATATGTATATTTACTACTACTAAAAGTTATTTTTCTTGTAGTGCTAGCCGCCAACAAGTCTCCCATTGAGGAAAACAGACAATGCATGCTTTTATCGAGCCCGTATTGAAGTCCAATTAAATTCTAAGCAGTCCTACCACTGCATCATAACCCATGTTGATGACAATGCTTTTATTATTCCTTCGAAAAATACTAGGGGCTCATTTGGTACGATGTAGGGGTGTGCATCGGTTGGTTCAATTTTATTTATTACCGATTTAGTTTATCGGTTTTCGGATTTTAAATACGCTTAATCAATAAGATATTTTTTTATCGATTTTCAGTTTATTGATTTTGGTCCTTAACAGTTTGGTTTTCGATTTAACTAATAAGAAAATACTTATAAAACAACTATATGACTTCTCTAACAAATTATTTGACGCGACAAGACAAAAATATAACTTTACAAATACTCATAAAATAGAACAATAACAATTGACATGAAAAGAACTATACAAGTATAACACAAAGAGAAATTAAGAGGAGCATTATTTTTATTTTAGATTTTGACGTTTTGCATAATGTGAAGTTGTGAATTCAAAGTCACTGTGAACTGTGAATTGAAGGTTAAATTGTAAAGACAGTAACTAGTAAGGTATTGTGATTAGTATTTAATATTTATGTAGGTAAAAGTAGTAAATTACTACCCTCTAATCCAATATTAAAAACAAATTCAGAACCAATAACCCGATAATTTTTTTATATTAAACCGTTAACCAATAACCCAAGAGCAATAAACCAATAACACATTTTTTGATTCACCGGTTCGATTTTTGCATACACCTAGATACGAGGGATAATTCATTTCATATTAATTCCATATTTGGTTGGAATAAATTGTAAAACTTATTTTGAAATTATAATATTATTTTTTATCCCATATTGAAAGTGAAATAATAATCTCGTGATAACTTGTTTCTCGATCAAATGTGTATAAGTGTTTTGAATCCCTTGTGCACCATTTGATTAATAAAAAAAATTGTTACAAAAAGAACGATTGGTGGGAAATGAATGTGTCCTTTTATTATCAGTAGTTTTTAATTTTAAAATAAAATAGTTGTTCGTTATATTAATGAAATGAATGACCAGTCCTTGTAGACTAGTTATTAATGCTTCAAATTGTCTATCCATTCGATATTACTTCATTTGTCCCTAATTATTTGTCCATTTTTCCTTTTATAGTTGTCCCTAATTACTTGTCTATTTTGACAAATCAAGAAAGAACAAAATAATTTTACCTATTATACCCTCAATTAATTACTTTGAAAAATGTACAATTTCTTGAAAATCTTAAAATTTTAATCCATCTACTTCATAATTAATAGGGGTAAAATGGTAAACCCACAATGTCAATAATTGCTTTCTTAATAGGTATGTCAATTCAAAAGTGGACAAGAAATTAGGGACAGAGGGAGTATTATTTATTGCACAAGTCCATTCGATTTTAAATATCTATCGTAAAAAAATTAATTTTATTTTTATTTTTATTAAATTAAAATGTACATATTCAAAATTACAACTAATATTGTACCTTTTTTTTCTAATTCTGCATAATAATACGTAAAATAATATACAAAATATAGAATATAAAATAATAATAATATAATATATAAACGTTAAATAAAATAAAAAATTAATTTAAAAATGAAACTTAACCAAACTTATGAGATATGATAATTAATTAATAAAAGATATATTGGTAAATATGTATATATAGAAGAGATATTTTGGTCTTGAAAAAATATTCCGCTTCTACTTTTTTTAAGATTATAACTCGTCTTTGGACTTATTATTGACTTCATTTATTAACTCAACATTTTAATTCCCCCAAATTCAGCTCAACTTGTTCATTTGTCACTTATAATTAATACTATCGAAGTAAACTAAATAAATAATAGAATAAGAAAAGGTCTTGTATGAAAGAGAAGAGCTTGCTAAGTTAGCCAAGGTGGCCTGCCTGAAACCAAGAAAGCAAGGACACATGACCTCATATCATAAATGGTGCATGTAATAACCTTTCTATGAGGTTTAGGCAAGTCATCCTTGGCTACCAAATAAAACTCTTGTCATCATGCTAGACCTCTCTTCTATTCGAAGGTCAGTAAAGTTCTGATCTATAAAAACAAAAACAATCAACCTTTTAAGGTCCATTTTTAACTATTTTTTAGTAGTGAAAGTCATGCATGAAAAAAAAAAAAAGAGCATGTCAAGATAGCCAAAGAGACGGCTTGAAACCAACCAATAAAAGGTCACCATTAAGTAATGGAGCAGACAAGCCATTCTTGGCTACTAAACCAAATAAGACTCTTTTCTTCATGTAAGACTACTCTTTAATTTTTGTTTGTGATGAGTACTATATGTCATGTAAGACATGTATTTATAGTCACAATAAATTATTGAAATGATGTTACTTGCTAAGTTATCCATAGCAAAATAGTAATGGAGAACTGAAGTATCTATAGCAAAGTTACTTTATTGTCTTTGACTTTGGTCTTTTGATTTCTCAAATAGGAATAAGTTCTATTCATTTGTAAAGACACTTGCACCCACCTTATCTTCAAGCAATTCTTAAAGGGAATGTATATATCAAGCACATTGACCATGGAATAATTATATATGTATGGGAAGTTATTATTTCCCTTTCTTAGAAAGTACAAATTACTCAATTTTTTTTTTTTTATAACATTTGGTCTTTAAAATTTTACTGACTCGACCAATTCTGATTTGTGTCACATAAGCCCACTGAAGGGGAAGTTCTTTTCACAAGTATTTTTTCTCTACTTTCAAGGGTCAAACTCGAGATCATTATTTAAGAATAAATGATCCATCATCCTACCACACCTCAAGGTGGTCAAAATTACTCAATATTACATAGAGTTATCATGAGATATTTTTTTTTAAAAAAATCTACAAAATTATGTATCAAACCACCAATCGCATTTTTGGATAGAAATGATAGATCATATTATATTTTAAACGAAAAATATCATACAAATGGAATTGATTTGCTACAGACTACAGAGTTTGTAGTAAGGTAGCCATTAGTTACAAAAATACTAGTCGATATCTTTCTAACAAAAGTAGTTCCTGACATATTTAATTTGTCATATAAATATCATAAACAAATACAGAAGAAACTGCTAGATAATAATATATTATCATAATTATATTACAGAATCTGATAAATTATTACATAATACATAGCTCCTTCTATGTTAGTAATTAGTCTGCCTTTGGAATTTTGACTAATTTGTTCTTACAAAATCTGATAAATTCGAATCAAATCTATGGAATTGAAAGAAATTAAAGTCCATGACACTAAAAGAGGCATGAGTATTGACACATTTATTTGATTTTTTCTTTATTATTTATATTTATATTCAACTTGAAGGCACATACATACAGAATAATAATCTGATTGGATAATCTGACCCCCAAAAAAGTATGCTTTAAATCCAAATTTAGTTGGGCTTGACTTTATAATTTACATAAAATTATACGTTTTGTCTTTCAAATAGACTGATGTTTAATTTTGTTATTTTGTTTCCTTTAGCAATCGAACTTATGCCTAGTGACAATGACGTAGCCAAATATAGCTCAGTATGGTTAGTCAGATACCTTTCATATGTATAGAGAAAATTGTACAAAGTATATAGGTCAAAAAATATTTTTTCATATCTATATATTACTATAAATTTTGAAACATTCTTAGCAAAATTTCTGATTTCTCCACTGTGTAGTGGGGTATAAGTTCTTTGGAAACTGAAGTTCCCTGTCCATGTATAATTACTCCATGGCCAATACATGATTGATATACTTTAATGGCTACTTCATGGCCAATCTATGGTATTGGGATACAATACATTGCCACTAAAGAAGAGAACTTAGTCCAATTTGGGAAATCAAATAATGTAGCTAAGAAACCAAAAGTCAAAGCAATTATTCTAGAGATGCTTATTTCTCCATTTTTACTAATTTGTTGCGACTATAAATAGATGACTAACTTGCCATATAGAAATCATCTCAATATATATGAAAGAAGAGAGATCTTACATGAAGAGGAGAGTCATATTATTGTTTAGTAGCTAAGGATGACTTGCCTGCTTCAATATTACTTAAAAGGTTTTTAATTACACCATTATTAATACAATAATGACCTTTTATTGGTTGGTTTCAGGCAGTCTCCTTGGCTACCTTGACATGCTCTCTTCCTTCATGCAAGATTTTCTCTTCCGCCGCATCTTCTGTTTCAATTTATGTGATAAATTTTCATTTTTTTAGTCTGTTTCTAAGAGAATGACACACTATTGGATTCGAAAATAGTTAAGTTTACACTTATCATTTTACTCTAATCAGCACAAATATTATGACATGTTTAAGACAAAAAAAAAAACGTATGTTTGCATTTAGTTTTTCAATCTAGTTCTGCATCATTCAAATCTCTAGTTTTGATAAAACTATCATTTAATTCGAATCAAAATTAACCTGCTTTGAATCGATTTTTTTAATTTAATTTTTTGGTTATTCAATTTTATTATATAATCGAATAACATATTTGAATGAAGAAAAAAGACTATATTAACCAATGGATTTGATTCTCCCAATTATATCCTCATGTTAAAAGTGTTTGATAGAGACAAGACTCCTTTGTAGTATAATAATGAATAAAACATCAAATAGATTTTATTCTCCAAATTTCTTTTCTTTTCTGGTAACTTTTTAATGTTATAGATTTGATTAAACAGTCAATTACAACCAAGATTTTCCGGGTTAAGGCTCAACCCACCCCGCGCTGCCCCATTTCTATCCAAATCAAGTCTCATTCTGCATGTTATTCTCTGTCTAGCTCAGGAGTCACCCTATCAGCTGCATTCTTTGCCTACAAAACTCAAAAAAAGACCTACATTATACTTCATAGAACTCGGCGTTCTAGATAAGAAATCAAACACCGGAGATCTGTGTTGAGACATAATATAATTAAGTAACAAAAAGTAAGTTCTCCTTAACAGCTTGAACTTTTAGATGAGTTGATAACACAATTCAAGAATCCGATTGAGTTACCTAAGAGTTCAAGAGAAAATTACCTCTTTTTCCCAATTTGTCCGAAGAGTAATTATTAAAAGTAGTGCTTGTGCAAAACGGGCAAGAGTGATTCCCAACCATGGTCCCTGAAAATCATATCATCATTAGGATTTTTTTATAGTTCGGAAGACGGAAATGCTAAAAAAATGAGAAGCTTGAAGGAGTACGTACCTTTCCACCTAAATGGTACACAAAAGCTAATATAACACCAGCCAGCAGGTATTCCGAAAAGGTAATAAGCTCCCAAGTTGACAAGTGCCCCAATCTTTTGCCATCCACACCCTCGCGCAGTACCTGGATTTTGATAGGTGATAAGATCATCTAGCCATTTAACTCTAGTGGCAAATCTCCAACCATGGGTTTGTGGATTCAGCAGAACTCAGTGTTTCAGGGTCTAATCATACATGTATGGGTGTGAAAAACAGGTCTAGAATGGGTTTGTCAGCTCGATAGAACTCAGAATTCCAAGGTCGATCGAAACATTTTTATGTGTGTGCATGTGAAAAACAATTTGCTGCATTAGCTATTCCAAATTTGCTCGGACTCTTCAAAAGTGTTGCCAGGTGCGTGTCAAATCCTCCATAAGTAGTACATTTTTGGAGTATCCGACAACATTTTTAGAGAGTACAAGCAACATACCCGTCTAACCTCCTCAAGCCTCGTTTTAGACAAATCAAGAATTGTAGTCGAGATTCTTGAAACATAGAAGCAGGAAAGTCGTATTGTAAAACCCAAAAAAAGACCTACGCTATACTTCGTTTGAATCCAAAGGTAGTACACTAGCTCCGCCCCTGATCAGTTTTAATTAATAATGTTGCTTGGTTCACTTGTTTTAGTGTGCACACGTGTTGAATAATGGATCAAATATTTTCTTTATTTCATCTAGTAGTCTTGTATACCATGATGAATAATGGATCAAATAAATGAAATATGTATACATTAATGGATGACTTTTCATGGTGGCTAAATTTTGACTTATGTGAAGGGCAATAGTGGACTTACAGAAAAAGGCTTATTGATATAATTAGAGCTATCAATATGAATCGACCTAATTTATTCGTGTGCCTAGCCTATTTGAGCTTTGGAATTTGATGGGTTGGGTTGGGCTAACTCACTATGTCGACATGTCTTAAAATGGACAGCTCAACCCTATGTGAACCGGACGATGTTTTTTAAAATATATGTACTCTAAAGTTTCTAACATAAATATCTACAAGACAACGTTACCTAGAATTGTTAATTAAGTCTCAAACTACAATTAAATTATCTCGATATAATACTTATTAAGTATGAATTAACTAATGAAAAAGCGATCGATTCGATCAGTTATTTCAAATTACGCAATAATAAATTACATCAATTGGGATCAAACTTAGGTTGGTCTATAACATATCAAATAGAAACAAGTCTTTTAAAAAATATTTTGATAAATTTTCTCATGTATCAATATTTTTTTGGTTCACACCTGAGTATTGGTACTCGCATTGAGGCTCGAGTCTCGATTAAATTTGGATTTGCATATTGAAGGAGCAACATTTCTAATGATATTTTTTTTCATTTCAAGAGCTTGAAATCGAAAGTTCTGATTAAGAATGAAGGGACTCAACCATCTCATCGCAATGTATATCGGTGCAAAAGTAAGATATTGGTCATTGACTACCTTTACCCCTTTTTATGTATAGTGCATTTTGAATAGTAATGTTCTTTATCGAAATAAAATTTCATAGCTCAAATTTTTTTGGCCTTTAAAGAGTTATTATGATGGTAATTCACTCAATTTTCTTTTATTGCGTTACTAAACTATTTCATTGAGGAACAACTTATGTTAATCCAAGAATACTCAGGTCAAGAGGTCATAGATCACCTTTCTTGAATATAAATATCAATAAAACTTCAGCATATGATATGATGCAGTGACAAAGTCAGACTTTTTACTAAAGAAGTTTAAAATATAAAAAAGTAAACATAAAAAAGAAGTCTAATTGAGTTTAACATCTAGTATATAAACATATAAATAATAATTTTAACTATACATATATAATATAATTTTCCGCCAAAGGACCTCCTCGACCTTACCTGGCTCCGCCTCTGTCTAATGGTTATGGGAGTAGTTTTTTCAAAGTTACATCATATAAATCGCAAAAATGTTTTAGCAACTCTAGAAATGCAATGATATTAACACAAAAATGTGGAACAATTATTTAAAGAATTTGTAATTAATTTTGTTTATAGAGGTCTTATAATGTCTTAGATGCCCTTCCTAGAAGGTGGTCTAAGGTATAACTATTTTATTGGTGTATGATAATATTTCACCGTTATTACAAAAAAAGAAGAAGAAGAAATCAATCAAATATCTTTTGCATCATTTTCCAACATGAAATTGAACTAACAAAAACTTATAAGGTTCAAGAAAGCAATAGATCGAAATCATACAAAAAAGATTAGCATGATCCGAACGAAGAATATGAAATAAATAGAAGAGAAGGTCTTACATGAAAAATTAAGAGCATGTCAAGATAGCCAGGATAACTTGCCTACAACCAAATGAAAAATATTATCAAATGGAGTAGGCAAGTCATCCTTGGCTACTAAACAATACTCTCAACTTCATGTAAAACCCCTCTTCAATAATGTTATTTAACTTCTACAAATATGTGATGCATTTAGTTTGTCTCTCAATATCTCTATTTATAGCTTCAAGAAGGGGAAAAAAGTGAGAAAAAATTGGCCTTCTTTATTTTTTTTTTGCTTTTTTGTTCTCCCTATTTGACATTCTTCCTATTGATCTCAACTCATATTTTGGAATATATTCTTTATGATTTTGGATTAGAATTG
>JAJOOR010005973.1:0-29391 GCA_036250505.1 Solanum acaule | reverse complement strand
AAAAAATTAGTTGATGAATCAGCCACCACACCGTGGACATGTATGCTTTCTGTGATTAAAATTGAGTTTAAGGGTTATTTTGGTCATTTAAGGATTTTTCTTTAAACTTCAAGCTTTATTAATAGTGATGTATTCATTTTAGAGTTAACATGAACGTTCTACCATATAAATATATATAATTTATTCAAATTTAAAATTTAAAACTATTTATTTAACGTCAGTTAAAAATTAACTTTTAAATTAATTATTAGCACGGGCTCTTCATCACTAGAAAGTACTATAAATTACAGTAATTAACAGCTAGAAATATTTCAAAGACAAAAAAAAAAAATTTAGTACTATACGTGTTCCTTTTTCCTTCTTGCCAAAAAAAAACTTCATTATAATTTTTTTCGTAATAACAAATTTTTTTATTAAATGTCACTTGCATTTTGCAGTGAACGACAAATAATGCAAAAAAGAGGGGAAAATTGTTGAAAAAAATATAAAAAGGGTTTAATTGTCCTTTCAACGCTTTTTTTACTGTTGACCCCCTGGATTTTTACATCTGACGCGCCTAATTTGAGTGTATTTCACGCATTTTGCCAGGTAGGATCCGAGTGTTTTTTTGTTTAAATTTTGGATAGTTAAAGTGCCTATTTGTGCACTTACAAAGTTAAAAGTCAAAGTTATAATTTGAAGCCAAGTTAAGGGTCCAATTTATGTATTACCCCAATATTGAATGATGCTAATATGACTAGAATAAAAATGTAAGTCTGGTAACTCTTAACGGGTTAATGATTTACTTGATAAGGAAATTGAATAGTTAATTATAAAATTTTAATCCATTCCCCAACCATTTATTCGATAATTCAATACTAATAAGCCAATGTTGCGGTTGATTTATTGGTTACGGTTCGATTTTGAACACCCCTACGGAAACCCGCAAAGAATCTCTTTTAAAAAAATCAACACACCCCGCCCCGCAAATCGCACAAGCCTAAACCCGCCCCGCCCCATTGCCATCCTATACGAAATGCCAAAATCTAACATAAAAACCCTATTCCTTTTCATTTCTCTGTGATAAACTAGTAAACTTATAAAAGTGGGACGACCACGGCGGCGGCAGCAGCGAGAGTCGTGAATTGTGAGTATTTGCTATCCTTTTATTACAATAAATAGATATCTTGCACAAATTGAGTAATTTATTAACTCCTTCCTTTGATTTCTCTTCATCTCTAATCTCTACCCTTTTCTGATTTCTCCTCTTCTCGCTACTCAATTCCTTATAAAATTTGAATTCGCCTAATCGACCTGAATCAAACACCCCAATTAGGGTTAAATTTTATGAACATTTTTATTGGTTAAATTAAAAATCAAATTGTTAATGATTGAAAAATCGATAAATCAAAAACGATAAGAATTATTTTATTGATTTAATTATTAATTTAGCATATTTAAATTATAAATCTAAATCAAATCAATAATACATAAAAACGAACCAATCATACCCACCCTTATTCTCTACTCACAAATATATGCAGTAGATTGATCCAACTTTTACTAGTACAAATGATGCGTTTTTGAAGTATAAGTCACAAAAGAAGTGAAAAGGTCAAAAAGTACCGTTCCTTGCTTAAAGTTTGAAACTTTTTTCCTATGCTGGGGTTTCTGTCTTGATCCTTTTGCAGATGATGTACTCTGTAGTTTAAATTGCTTGTTTCTTTGCTAATTTCATGGTTAACAAACACAAATAGCTAATTCCCATTTAAATTGTCATGAGATAAACTTATTCTTTGAGCCCATTTTTGAAATTTTCTGATTGGTGATAGTTTGAAACTTTTGCTTTTGTGGGCATAATAATATCTTGACCGTTTTGCATTTGGTGAAAGTTTCCTTCTTTGCTAATATAATGTTTCACAGCAAAAATAGTTAATATTCTCATGAATTTTTTTTGTATTAGGGTTTCTTTGAACTCAGTTTGGAAATTTCTGATTCTTGGTTAAACTTCTCAACTTTTTAGATTTGTTAGCAAAAATATCTAATATTTTCATAATTAAGATGCTTGGTTAATCCTCATTCTTTTGAGTCCTTTCGTATGGATTGTATTTTTAGTACATTCAGCTTTGATAAGTGATTCTGTTTTATTTTATTTTATTTGTTGATCAGGTTTTTAGTTTTCAAGATTGTTACTCTTCTTTGTGGTCATATACACTACTTCATGATGGGAATTGAAGATAAAACACTGCTTTGTTTCTGTCACTGGGGCAAAAGGAATAAGGTTCTACCCGATGGATCCATTTCGTATGGGGGAGATATTACTGATCAGGTTGTTGCAAAGACGGGCTTAAAGTACGATGATTTTGTGATTGCAGTTTTTGACCGCTTAGGTATTGATCCTTCAGATAAGATGTTGCTTTTTACAGTGAAGTTTGATAGGTCGGAATTGATACGGCTATGCTCACGTTTATGCATCAAGTCTGGAGAAGGAGCCTGATTCTAGGCCTCCATCAGGTGGCATGAAAAACATTGAACATACGATTGCTTCTGATAAACAACCAGATACTACTCCGGTAGGTGGTGATCTGAATGGTAATAAGTGTGGTGTTTTATCCACAACTGCTGTAGGAAAGCTACCTCCTTATCAGGATAATCAAGAACCATTTGTCGGGCAAAACAGTATTCAAAATGATCCCAATGCTCTGTTCCGTTATCAAAATTACCATCGACATAAACAACTAACTTCATCTGGAATCCAGGAAACGTTCTGGAGAAAGTGTGACACTTGCAACACTAGGTACATGTGTGACAGGAAAGATGTCAACCGTGCTCTATGCTGCAAGACATGTACTACCTTTGACTTAGGTTCTCAGGGTGCTGCTTGTAGACCGAAACAGAGTCAGCCTGGAGGCCAGGATAAGCCCCTTGAATCTAAGCTCAACAAGACTTTAGAGCAGAGAGAGCTTCCTAACCAAGGAACCTCGAGAATGACTGGGCGAAGCGCTGGGTTTCCACCTACCCAAACAGGATCCCAACAGGTCGCTGCAATGACAAAGGTGGCTTGCAAAAGCAGGAAAAGGTATCGGAAGCAGACAGCTGAATCGAGTGAAAGTGATGATACTTCAATCAGTGTGGATTCAGAAGATTTGGAAAGGGAAATGGACAGAATCCCCCTGCTGGACAAACTATTTAGAGTTAGTAAACCTTGAAAGTGCAAGGTGGGGCGGGGGTGAATTGGTCCTTTTTGATTTTCTTTTCTTTAGTCGACTAGCTATGCAAGTGCATAGAATGAAAGTGAGACCAAATTTTTTTATACTGGTTGGGATCCGGAATGGATCTTAATCCAGGCCCCTTGGGTTGCAAGGGTGTTCTCTTCTAGACTTGAGTATCTTGATGAGTATAGCTCCTATGTCTACACTCTGTTTTTCTCTCTTCTTTCTCTTTTGATACAATGCCTTATCAACAATATTTTTTTATCTCTACTTGTTTTTGAGTACATGATAAAAATGCTAGGTAATACAATGCTTAATAAAAGTAGAGAAGAGAAGGTGAGATGATTCAGACGATTTGTATATGTTCTTCTTCCTTCAATGCATGGCCTTATTATAGTAGTAGTTGAATGCTAAAGGTTCTTTGAGAGGAGCTTACAACTCAAGAGTTTTGATCCTTGGAAAAAGGAGATGATTGATCTTATTCCAAGAATAAGGTTGTAGGCTAATCAATTTCAGTGATTTCAATTGCTGCTTCCTTGAATCGAGTTCCAGTACTGCTTTAGTTTTTTTTTTTTTATTCCTTTGTTGTATCCTTCATTGGTTTGAATCAAAAAATAATATGCATGATTGCTTCCTTGCAGAGAACATGCTTTCTTCCTTAAAAGATTTTCAACTGATTTCCTTCTTTATCTCTTGTATCCTTAGTTGATTCCAACCAATTACAGATCTTTGATGTTTGCTTTCATAACTAGCTCATTTGATTGATAGTCTTGATTTTGTTTCTTTGTGAGATATTTTTTTTTGTAACGTAGATTTAACATTTCCACTAATGTTGAAGATAATAACACCTTACAAAAGATTGTTCTAGTGTTTTCTTCCCCTCCTTCCAAATCCCAACTCAAAAAAGATTTGTAATCCCTGAAAAATGAGGACAACATGACTAACTGTGTCACAAAAATAAGAGGATAGAGAACTCCATACTTGTATCCTATTTTTTCATTAGTCTAAATGCATTACTCCCTCTGTCCCATAATAACTGATCATTTTCCATTTTATCTCTGTTTTACATTGTACTTAGGAAATCATAACTAAAATGATTAATTTGACTAATTTACCCTTTATTCATATTGATGGATATCAATTTAATTTATGATGATATAGGGCATACAAAAGGTATAAGTACTCAAAGTGAGTGAAAGCAAGAGTACAAAAGAGTAATTAAGTATTTAATGAACTCTTTGGAAAGATAAATTCTAGGAACTTTAATTTTGTTTAAGCTTCCAAGAGAAATTATTGGAACATTAAGCATTATGATGATGATATTAATTATAGGGGTAAAATGGGAAAATTCAATAATTTTATTTCGATTTAGCAAAATGATCAAATAATTTGGCACAAATATTTTTTTGAAAGATGATCCGTTAATATGGAACAGAGGGAATACCTTTTCAAGAAATTGACAAAGTAATTATAACTGATAATTAATGCAATTACCTTTTTAAGCCAATGAAAAGCTCAGTAGAAGCACAAAAGAGAAACGATGCAATCTTTTACTAGAAGATACCAAGGGACAAATATCACATTAAAAAGGAAGGAAGATTTTGAAGATTGTTATCCTTTGAGCCTGTTCATGTACATTACTTTATGATGGGAACTGAAGATAAAACACTGTTTTGTTTCTGTCATTGGGGTAAGAAGAATAAGGTGCTTCCAGATAGATCCACTTCGTATGTGGGAGGTATTACCCGTCAGGTTATTGCGAAAACAGGCATAAAGTATAATGATTTTGTGAATGCAGTTTTTGACCGATTATGCATTGATCCTTCGGATAAGATCTTACATTTTACTGTGAAGTTTGATAGGTCCCAATTGATACAGCTGAGCGACCAAGAAGATGTCAACACTCTATTACAATTTAATGATGGTTTTGCACATGTTTATGCATCAAGTTTCGAGATGGAGCCTTATTCTAGACTCCCATCAGTAGGTGCAAAAAAAATTGAACCTATTGTTGTTCCTGATGTAGAACCAGATACTAATCCTGTACGCGATGATGAGAATGATTTTGCAAGCTCTCTGAATAAGGCAGAGTCTGACCAGTCAGCTGGAGACAGTAAACCTCAACAGAAAGAAGTTGTTGATGCTGATGAACAAAATCATGCTAGTGTAACTAGGTTATTTATAAATTCAGTGGAAAGATTAAATGAAAATGGAGCGGCCCTTTCTGAAGGGAATGTGCAAAATGATTGTACTTCTAATGTTGGGACAGTTAATGAACATGTTTCTAGATCGCCAACAGGTGGTACGGAATAAGTTGATTCTGATTCAGAATCATATACAAGTTCTGATAGTGATCCTCCTGAGATCATGTATTACTATCCTAATACTGAATTCAGTGATTTTGACAAGTATAAAACTGAAAATTGCTTTGCAGTTGATCAGATCTGGGCTGTGTATGATACACTTGACTTTATGCCAAGATTCTATGCCCACATTAGGAAGGTATCCGGTCCTGAATTTAAGATAAAGCTCAGATGGCTCGAACCTCATCCAGAAGAAGATCAAAGGGAGGAGTGCGCATGGATCAAGGCAGACTTGCCTGTTGGCTGTGGGAAATTTAGAGTTGGGAATACTTATTATACTAATGATGGAGTTAATTTTTCTCATCAAGTGCAGTGCGTGATTGGAGCGAGAGGTATGTACATTGTATATCCTAGGAAAGGCGAGACGTGGGCCCTTTTCAAAGATTGGGATATTCGTTGGAGCTCTGATCCAGAAAATCATAGGAACTACAAGTATGAAATTGTGGAGATTCTTTCTGATTATGTTGGGGATATTGGTATTCAAGTTGGTTAGCTAGCTAGATAAAGTGACCGAATTTCTGAGCCTTTTCCAGAGAACAAAGCGAACTGAAGTTGGTATATTCTTTGTAAGGCCAAAAAGAAATTTACAAGTTCTCTCATCAAATTCCCTCTTTCAAAATGACTGGAACTGAACGAGTACCTAGTGGATCATTTGAACTTGAGAGAACTTGGTAATTTTAATTTGTGGGATTCAAATTTATATATTTATCATGTCAGATGTACCTCAATGATAAATTAAGGAGATCTTTTAAAATTTTGTTTATTTGTCATGAGGTCCATTTTTACATGGCATATAAAATAATTTATTTTGTCATGTAAAATTTATTTTAATGTTGAGTGATTTTTAAAGATAAAAGCTTTAAGTTGAATGATTTTATTGATATAAAATAAAGTTTAATGACTTTGCTAGATAATTTTTCATAGTTCAATGACCTTTTAAGATATTAACTCGCATATGTCTTAGCAATCTAAGTTTGAGGGGCGTATCTAAGTTTAGTTAGTTAAGTAGATGAGTGTTTTTAAAACTGTCAATAATTCGGAACGAAACTAATAATATGCACCAAATTTTAAAATGTTTTCAATACTTCTTTCCACCCAAGTATTTAAGTCTTTAAGTTAATTAACAACCCACCTCCATAATAATAATCATATTAAATAATAGTAGAGAGAAGAAAAGAGGCTTTGGAAAAGAGAAGAGGCGGCGGTCAGTACAGAATAAAAACAACGCTATTGGTTCTGTGTTATTTAAGTAGAAGAAAAAAACTAAAGCTACAGAGAGAGGTGATACACAAAAGAGATACGAAAACAACAATATATTTGGTGAAATTCCACAAGTAAGATCCTGGTAAGGTAGAACTTAAGCAGACTTTAGAGGCGGATTCACATGCACCCGACAATTTTTAATTTTTTTTCGTATATATGTGTATAGATAATCTATAAAATGATAGTATATTTAAGGAGTATGAAAAATTGTATAAAATAACAAACTATTAATTTAAATTAAATGCTATAACTATTCTACTTTTTCTTTGATAAATTAATCAGCAATGATTATGTTTTAGGGTTTAGAATAAAAACGATTACATTTTGCATATCAAGGACCATAACCGTTCAAACCTCATACATTAATGTAATGACTTAAAAGAATTGAGCTTGGTCCATTTAAAATAAGTTAACATTTAAATCCCTAACTAATTACCTACTAACTACTTAAGTATTAAGTTAACAACCCACTCTCATAACAATAATAATAGTAAGTTGTAGTAAAGAAAAGGAAAGCAGCTTTGGCAAAAAGAAGAGGAGGCAGTCAGTAGAGTATATAAACAAGGCTGCTGGCTCCAAAATCCAAACCAAACGAAAGAGTCGAGGGCAGAATCATTGGAAGCAAATTGGAGTTATTCGGCAAAAGTATTGTGAGTGATAATTCCTCCGTAGTTGATTTTCAACTATAGCATGTTTTAGATTTGTCTTTCGCATTGAAATGATTTATCAACAAATTGATCTTTTCTTTAGTATGATCGAATATTTGAAAATGTACTGAATCATTTTTAGCCCAAAACACGGTAGGCTTAGGCCTGCTGATCGCCGGTTATGGCCTAAGTGGATTGAGTCGTGACCATTTTTTGTATAGAGTTTCCTCTGACCCCATTTTGAAAATTTTCTGTTTTTTGGTTAAAGTTCGAAACTTTCTGAGGATTATAATGTGTTGACTTAGATGAAATCTAATCAGAGTATTTACTTTCAAGGAAAATGTGCTTTTAATCTGTTATTTGGAGATGCGCTCATCCTTTTGTTTCCCTTCTAATGGATTATTATTTCTTTACATTCAGCCTTGATATGTAACTCCCTTTAGATTATTTTTTCTTGATCAGGTTTTTGAGTTTTTGAGATTGTTACTCTTCTCAGATAAAGAGAAGAAAGGTTTTGTAGATTGTTACTGTTTGAACCTCTGTGTTTGTGTACACTACTTCATGATGGGAACTGAAGATAAAATGCTGCTTTGTTTCTGTCACTGGGGCAGAAGGACAAAGATGCTTCCAGATGGATCCATTTTGTATGCGGGAGGTATTACTGATCAGTTTATTGTGAAAACAAGCATAAACTACAATGACTTTGTGAAGGCAGTTTTTGATCGATTAGGCATTGATCCTTCCGATAAGATGTTGCATTTTACAGTGAAGATTGATAGGTCTGAACTGATACGGCTGAGGGATCAAGAAGGTGTCGATACCATGTTACAATTTAATGATGGTTTTGTTCATGTCTATGTGTCAAGTTTGCAGGAGGAGCCTTATTCTATACCGCCATCAGGTGGTGCGCAAAAAGTAGAACTTGATGTTGTATCTGATTCAGGACGAGATACAACTCCTGCAGGTGATGATTTAGAAAGCTCGCTGGAGAAGGCACGGTTCCAGTCAGCTGGAGATAGTAGTAAACCTCTGAAGAAAGCAATGGCAAGCCAGTTAGCTGGAGGCAGTGAACCTCAGCAGAAAGAAGCTGTTGGTGGTGGTGATCAAAAGCTTGCTGGTGTAACTAGGTCGCGCAGTACTTCAAAATCAAATACAATTTCTGATAAAGACAATTCAGATTTCCTTCAGTGTCGTCATCCTGAATTCAGTGATTTTTTCAAGCATAAAGCTGAAAATTGCTTTGCAGTTGACCAGATATGGGCTGTCTATGATGATGTGCACGATGCTATGCCAAGAAAATATGTCCACATCAGGAAGGTATATGGTACTGAATTTAAGATCAGGTTCAGATGGCTCGAGCCTCGTCCAGAAGAAGACCAAAGGGAGTGTGCTTGGGTCAAGTCAGGCTGTGGGAATTTCATTAGTGGGGATACTCATTTTACTGTTGATCGATTTTTTTTTTCTCATCAAATGCAGTGTGAAGAGGGGACAAGTGATATGTACATTTTATATCCTAGGAAAGGGGAAACATGGGCGCTCTTCAAAGATTGGGATATTTTTTGGAGTCCACAGAGTCATAGGGAACATAAGTATGAAGTTGTGGAGATCCTTTCTGATTATGTTAAGAATGCTGGTGTAAAAGTTGGTTACTTAGAAAAAGTTACTGGATTTGCTGGTCTTTTCCAGAGAACAAAGCTGACTGTAGCTGGTTCATTCTTTATAAAGCCAAATGAACTTTACAAGTTCTCTCATCGAATTCTTTATTTCAAGATGATCGGAACTGAAGGAAAGGGTGTACCTGCGGGGTCGTTTGAACTTGATACTGCTTCTTTACCCCTTGATCCAAATGATATTTGGTATCCTGGAAAAGTAAAGGAAAAATCAGGACTTGCAAAATCTGAACCTGTAGAGAATGTTTTGTCAGCAGTTACCCCTGGAACGAGAGATAAATCCAGGACATCCGAGCATGCAACGACATCTCTCAAGTCTGGGACTGGGAGCTCGAAAGGCATCCGTTGAGTCCACTCTGCACATTGACATGGAAGGAACTGAAATTTTCTGTCATTAGTTGCTCGATTAATGGACTTCGTGACTTGGGTGATGATGATTGCAGTAGCTGCAATAACGGTTATTATGTTTCATTTGATTTCAGTAGCTCGAATTATGATTTCCGAATTAAAGTGTCTCTTGTGTTTGTAACTTAAAAAGAAAAAAAAAGAAAAAAACAACTGAAAGACACCAGTAATGCTTTTATCTTTTCAAAAACTCTTGTGTAAAATTTGAAGTAACGGCATAAGGATTTGAGTTATAGCTGAAAATCTTTCTAAGTTTCACTTGCATTCTTACTGTTAATTGATGCAATGGAGGCTATTATGTTTAACATAGCTGAAAAGGATATAACAGCCAACTTGATTAAATCTAATACTCCTGCTCCATATTTTTTCATAGTTCAAAATAAGTGAATTGTTCAAAATTCAAGAGAATTATTGAGGCTTTCTTTTTCCTATTTTCAAAATGTCATAGCAAAAGGTAACATTTTATTTATGTCTTTGAATATTTTTCTCAAAAACTGTGCCATAAAACACCTTGTCTCAATTTATGACAAAATTGATTATTTTTTCTCATTCTATCTTTAATACTACTCCCTTAATTTTAAATTAATTGAATTGTTGAGATGTTTCACGCCCTTTAAAAAAAAGAAGATTAAGATATAAATTAGACATAACTTTCCATTTTTACCCTTATTAATTATTGTCAAATTTATGATTAAATAACTAATTATTAATTAATAACTGGGTAATGTTAAATGGCCAGAAATTTAAAAAAATAGATTTTTTTTTATTTTAAAATAAACTGATCTTTTTTCCATTTTTTAGTCAAAAGGTATTAGATTTAAAAGGGTAAAAATGTTTAAAAAGGTAAAATACCATTCTGGCCAAAAAGATTTTTCCTTAATAACTAATTCCCATACTAACTAATGAAGGTAAAATTGGAAGAACATTGTAAAAGTAGTCTTGAAAATTGAACAATTAAGTTAATTTGAAAAAAAAATGTCTCAACAATTCAATTAATTTGAAATGAAGGGAGTAGTAATTAGTTTTGAAAATTGCAAACACCCTCACTAAAGTAAATAAGTAAATATACTCTTCTTAGTCTATATTAAGTGAAATTGTTTAGTGTTTCACCCTTAACCAGAGGTCTCGGGTTCGAGCCTTGGGTATGGAGAAAATCAAGTTGGGAGTGTCACCCCCAAATGGGCCCTGCAAAGCGCGATTCGGATTTAGTCGGAGCTCCAATGTGGGCTCCGGCCACCGGGTGGGAAACCAAAAAAAGAAGTGAAATTGCTTGGGGAAGGAGGAAATGTAGGGGTGTCAAATGAGAGGGTTGGATTGGAGATATTAAAATAAATTGGAATAGAAATTGGATTGGGTCATGACCCGCCCAAATTTTACTCTAGACTCAAATGGGCTAAAAAACAGGTTGGGTCATGTGACCCATCCAATTTGATCCGTTTAATCTCAATAATTTTAATATATTGTTATTTAAGCCTTATAACCACAATTTGTATTTCAACTCATTTTTTTTTTTAAAAAGTTACAAATGAATAAATTAATTCTAGAAGATATAAGATATATAGCCTTGACAGTGACATGCAATTATAGCCTTCGTAGTTTCACTATATCAAAGCATTTAGATAAGTGATAAGTCATATAATATTTTATAGATATTTTCTTATTGGGTAAACCAAACAAATAACGATCGAAAACCAATCTTATTGGTTTGTTATTGGATTAACATATTTAAAAACCGGAAATCGATAAACCGAATCGATAATACATAAAACCAAATCGACCGATACACACCCCTACGTGACACATACTTTAAAAACATAAATCAAATGCTACTTTTCACAACTAACCCCTTCGATTATTCACACGAAATTTACTCTCCCATTACTAATTTTGTTCATCTTTACTTTTGTATTATACTATTTTGAGATGTCTAACAATACATTTTTTATTTACAAAATCAATAAATAATTTATCAGTGTATTTTATCCTAACTATTAAATACTAAGTACTATTCATTTTATTGTTCAAAAAACTTATATTTTACCAAATTACTCTATTATTTATTACTTCTTAATCATGTGTCAAGTCAACAATGAATAACTGTAATTTGACGGACGGACGGAATATTCATTTTAAAAGATTGGGGGATTATAACCCTCTTCATTTGAGCTTTATGCTAAAATAGACACGCAAAACTTCCTTTTCCACAGTAGCAAAAACCGAAAAACCCTGGCACCTACTTGCTGTCAATTCCAACAAAAAATTAAACAAGAAGAGCAGAAATGGATGTTAATGGGTCAGCAATGGAGGTTGATGTTGTCAATGTTAGTCCTTGTTTAGCCAGCTTTGTTGATGATGGTACTGTTGAGAGTCACAGATACTTTCTTGCACGCAAAACTATGCTCGAAATGCTGAAAGATCGTGGTTTTGCAATACCCAATTCTGAAATCGACACCACCCTTCAAGAATTCAGAGAGAAATATGGTCAAAGACCTGATGTTGAGCGCCTCAGAATCTCCGCCATGCACAGAACTGACCTTACCAATAAGGCTAGTTACCCCTCTTTCCTTTCTTGAATCGCCTGTTTTTAGCTTCTTGTAGTTATAATTTCTCTAAAGTTTCGATCTTTTGCCTCGTTAAAGAAAGTATTAAGGAACTCTGAATTCTTTCCTTTTGTTTGTGAGCGAAATTTAGGGAATGAGCGAAAAAGATTTAAGTATCTTAGGTCTCTTATCCAAGGAAATGGGGAGATCAATCATGATTTCACACATCGTACTGGGGCAGTGTGGATGAAGTGGAGCCTTGTATCCGGAGTATTGTGCGTTCAGAAGTTACCATCAAAATTTAAAAGCATAATATATAAACATGACCTTTAATTTGTTGTCAGCCGGCAACTATGACCCATAATTTTGGGTGCGCACAAGTAGACACTTAAACTTGTATAAAATTAAATAAATACACACATTCGTCCTACATGACAATTTTGTGTCCTACATGTATTATGTCGTGTGTAGGACACGTGTGTCTACTTGTTCAATTTTATACAAGTTTAAGTGTCTACTTGTGCACACTCAAAGTTGGAGGGCATAGTTGTCCGCTGAAATCAAGTTAAAAGTCATATTTATGTATTATACCAAATTTAAAGATATGTTCAATAGAGAGTGGTGGTTAGACCGACTTTGTTGTATAAGGCAATGTGTTGGCCCATTAAGAACTCCTATGTTGAGAAGATGCAAATAGAAATGATGATGATGAGAGATCGATGTGTGGACATACTAAGAGCGATAAGATTAGTAATGACGATATCCGTGACAAAGTGGGAGTGGCCTCCGTGGTGGACAAGATGAGGGAAGAGAGACTTATATGATTTGAGCATGTAAAGAGGAGATGTGCCTATGCCCCAGTGAGAAGGCGTGAGAGTTTGGATATAGTGGTGATAAGGAGAGGCAAACGTAGGCCGTAGAAGTATTGGGGAGAGGTGAATAGACAAGATATGATGCATTTTAAGCTTATTGAGGACATGACCTTAGATAGGACGAGGTTGTAGATAAGTGTAGAAGGTTAGTAGATAGTCGAGTGTTGCCGTAGAAGTATCCTATTCATGTAGTCTATGGCTTGATGGTAGTCTAGAGCACCATATCTGTCATAGTATTAGCCTATTCATGTAGTCTTTGGCTTTTGGTATCTGGTATCATCTGTTGTTTATCATGTTTAAGTGATCTCACCTTGCTGTTGATATTACGGTTCCCCGCACTCTTTCCTATTAGTTATCATGTTTTTCTTCGCTGTTTTTTTTTTCTTTGACTTGCTTTACTTGAGTACACTCTACCCTCCCAAGACCCCACTTTCGGAAACAACCTCAGGTCTGCATACACTCTACCCTCTCAAGACCTCACTTTGTGGGATTCCATTGGGTATGTTGTTGTTAATAAGAAAATTATTTACCTTATCAAAAAAAAAAATCATCTCTCAGCTCCATATCCGAATTTCTCCCTTTGGGGTCTTCAAATTTCTTGTTGATTATGTTAGAAGTGCATCAATCCTGTTATGTCTGATGGAAATGTGTTCTATTCTCCATAAGTCTTCCTATGGAAATTGGAGGCTCGGCTGAGTTCAATAAAACAAAACTAAGAAGCCAAGAAAGTTGTTGCATTAACTGGTTAGAATCCTCGGCATATTGGAAGATGGTCTCTGATGAAGAGGGACTATCAACGCTACATTCATGTGCTTCATAGATTTACTAATGTCTTACATATTTGAACTTGTCGCAGGTTCTGGTCATCTTCTGTGGGCCAAATTCGGTGAAAATGAATGTTATCCGCAGTATTTTATCTCAAATAATGAACAAAGAATCCTTGAGTCGGCTGATATTAATCATTGAAAATCCAATGACTAATCCAGCTATGAAGGTTGTGGAGGACTCCCCATTCAAAACTGAAATTTTCCAGGTAAAGTATGTGTTCTTGTTGGTGTTTTTGGTGTGAAGAGTTCTATTGCAAGGAATAAACATGGTACTAATTAGGCTATTATTAATACGTGTTCTGCATTTGCTTTAGAATTTAGATATGCTTGGCTAGTGAGTTAGATCTCAGAATTAATAAGGATTTGTCATTATTGACATTTACCTAAGACTGTACAAATAGGTGTATGTTCAAAAATGGCTTTCCCTATTTGAAGTCTCTTTTAGTTGCTCGATCATTCAAAAGTTTCTCTTTAATGAATAAAACATACAACATGTAAAGCGTTTCTGGTTTTCTGCGAACTTCCAGATCTTTCTACTGTTACCTGTGAAATAAGGAAAAAACTGAAATATTCTTCCCAAGTCTGGCTTAAAAGGAGCTACATTTACTTGGTTATTGGCTCCCCCTTAATTAATCTTTTGCCAAGACAAGTCCAAGCTCCCTTTTTTTTTTTTATAACAAGTCCCAAGCTCCATTTTTTCCATTTGATGAAGGTTTGGTAATATTCTGCCAAAGTTTATTTTCCATTTGCTAAGTGTCTGGCTCGTATTTGTAAACTCTTTCAGATCACAGACTTACTTGTCAACATCACAAAACATGTTTTAAAGCCAAAGCATGAGTTGTTGACCAATACAGAGAAGGAGCAGCTATTGAAGAAGTACAACTTGGAAGACAAGCAGGTTTGCCTTTGACAGCCTTTGAATTTGCTGAAACATATCTGTATATCTGTACAACTGTGCATCTCCTTAGTCTATCTGTACAGCAGCAAGTCTTTTAGAGTAAACTCATCAGAAAAAAACGTTTGATCAATTTTTATCTGGCTTAACTCGACTGTCTTAGAATCAAGCTTTAGTATTTGCTGCCATCTAGGCTTCACAGTTAAGAAAAGTTTGTCATTTTTGCTCCCTTTACTGTGAAGGTGAAATGACTCAAATGCTGTTCTAAAGCTTTTAGTTTAGGTACTTAAAGACTGCTGCCTTTTTAATGAATGGGAGGTAGAACTTGCCCTGTCTCTCACACACTACTTATCAGACATTAATATCTACGACCTTAGGTGTAGAGACATTTCTGCTTCATCTTATGCAGACTAATGGTATTGTTGCTGTGCATTCTCTCTAATGATCTCAGCAAAAATTCGTAGTTCATGTCTATATGTGCACTTCAATTGACCACTCTTTCTTCGAAAATTATCAATACAGTTTCATTTATCCAAGTTTTTCTGAATATTGTTCTTGTATTGATATTTTCCAGCTCCCGCGGATGTCTCAGAAGGATGCAATTGCTCGGTACTATGGACTGGAGAAGGGGCAAGTTGTGAAGGTCACATACAGCAACGAGATCATTGAGACACATGTTACTTATCGATGTGTCTGGTGATGCGACTATGTAAATCCTATGTAGCAGTGTTGTTCTGTCGTACGTTGAGCGAGTCTGCAGCAGCCCAAATGAAGAACTTGTAGTAGTAATATGTTAAGTACACTATCATTGTTGCTATGTATTTTGTTGTATGTATTATCCAGATTGCCTTAACTTCATACTTTTGTGCTAGTAGGGGTGATGGTAGCTACTCTAATTAGCAAAATTTGACCATGTTGCTATGCTAATCGGAGTTTAATAGCTATTCTTAACTTTTACATTTATCTATCTTCACTAACTTATATATTAGGGAAGAGTTTAACTTCAATACCCTCCCAGACCTGTCGTCACATATGAAATAACGGATGGTATAAATTTAGGAACCCTTTTTCCACCGGATCCATTGCAGGAAAGGGATAATGTGCAATTTCGAATTGTCAATTGTATCCTTGATGGAAATGGCAAACCGATTCGAGGAATAGTGAAAGAATATTTTACACAGATCATTGAATAGGTAATTATGGATAGCTTGAACAAGATTTTTGTCTTAACTTATGACAGGAAATTAAAGTTCTGCATGCATTTATAAGCAAAATTTCATAATTTAAAATTATATTAAAGTTATAAGTCATAACATTTCATATTTTAAAATACTAAATATAGTAGTAAAAGAAAATGTATCATTCTTGTTGTTGTATTGATAGAATTTCACAATCAATTTACTCATTTAAAGAGGTTCTATTCAAAAACATTAAAATAGTTTAGTACATGTAAAATATTATCTGACCACCAATGAGAAGTCATAATAAAACTACACAAACGATTCAACTCTTGTCATAGTTTTATGTAAAGAAAAAGTTTCAGCATTTAAATTGGGAGAGATTTTCCATTATTCCAGTAAATGGTGAAGCCCTAGCTGAGAAATTCATCACTGCAACCTTTGGGGTTTTAGTAGAGAAACCTCATTTGGTTCAAGTTCAACCTCCAGCTGCATTCCAACTTCCAAGGTAACTTTTTTGCCTCTTTTCTCTATCACAATATTTTACAGAGGAACAAAGGCATCATGCAGGTGTTTACTAGTCTATTAAGATGTTTCTGGAGTAGTAAAAAGGCTGAAGCTTGGTGCTCTTTTTCTCCTGCATATTTTTGTGGAAAGAAGTTGATTCAACTTTATTTAGAAATATTTTTGATCCTTGCTTCAAGTTTCAAACTTTTTGCTTTTCTGGGGTTTCTGTTTTGATCCTTTCGCATTTGACGGTAATCTATGGCTCAAGTATGCTTTCCTTCTTTGCTAATTTCATGTTTCATAGCAAAGTATCTAATATTCTCAGAAGATTTTGTAGAGTTCTCATTGAACCCATATTTGAAATTTTCTTATTCATGTGTAGAGTTGATACTTTTTGTTTTCTTGACATCCTATTTCATATGGTGAAATCCTATGTCGTGTATGGTCTGTTCTGTTTTATGTTTTTGTGATGACATGACGGGTATCAGAGACTATTCTGCTTGAGATTACTGGCATAGTCACGCATAGATGATGTTTTTTTCTTCCTACAACAGAGACAGAGTCAGGATTTGAAGCTCATGAGTTCGAGATTCTAGCTCTTTTAAGTTAGTGGGTTTTAAATTACTCCACCGTCCTTATCTATGTGAAGGTGTTTGACTGAGCATGAAGTTTAAGATTGAAAGGAAGAATGTTGGAACTTGTGGTCTAAAGTAAGTCATAATATTTGTGTGGTTATAAATTTAGGAATATAATGAGGAGTTTAAAGTTAAATTGTTACTAAATATAGAAATGTGTAATTCTTTTTGGGACGGACTAAAAAAGAAAGATTGCACATAAATTGGGATGGAGGGAGTAATAATTCGTAAATATTCAACAAGCAAAGCTATTGGGTTACTCTAGCTCCACCTTGTCCTACAGCCAAAAAATTTATTGAATGGCTGGTTTTTTATTTCTATCCTCTATTTAGAATTTAGTTATAATCCAAGACATGAAGCTTGAGATGTTTTTATTTTAAAGAAAAAAAAAAAGCTTTTTCTTGAGATGCTTCTTATTTGTATTATTACTCAACTACATTCTGCTAATAACTCTTTAAATTTATCTTTTTTTCTTGATTTGGTTTTTACTTTCAAGATTGTTCCCCTTCTCAAGGAAAAAGGAAGAAAAGTTTTGAAGATGTGTTACTGTTTGAACCTCTGTGATCACTTACACTACTTAATGATGGGACCTGAAGATAAAACACTGCTCTGTTTCTGTCACTGGGGCAGGAAGAATAGGGTGCTACCAGATGGATCCATTTCATATGGGGGAGGTATTACTGATCAGGTTATTGTAAAGACGGGCATAAAGTACAATGATTTTGTGAATGCAGTTTTTGACCAATTAGGCATTGATCCTTCAGGTAGGATCTTGCATTTTACGGTGAAGTTTGATAGGTCCGACTTAATACGGCTGAGGGACCAAAAAGGCGTTGATACCCTGTTACAATTTAATGATGGTTTTGCTCATGTTTATGTATCAAGTTTGGAGGAGGAACCTAATTCTAGACCGCCATCAGGTCATGTGGAAAAAGTTGTACTTGTTGGTTATTCTGATACAGAAGCAGATAGAACTTGATCCTGCTTCTTTACCCCTCAATCCAAATGATATTTGGTGCCCTGGGAAATAGAACAAGAGTACAGGGCTGCAAAATCTGCACTGGCAGAAGATGTTCTAGCACACATGATTCTGTAGTTTTTGGAAGAAGTTGTGTATTATGGTACCCGGATAGTCCCTAAAGTTTTTGTTAAGACTCTTTATCTGTAGACATACAGATTCTCTGCCTTCTGCTTTGATGCAGTGAAAGGTGTTTTCTCCATGTTAATGAAGCTATGTTTTATTTTTAGGTTCCTTGACAAAAATTAACTAAATGGCTAATCAATTTATCCTTATGAAAATAAAAACTAAAAGAAAGAAATTTAAACGTTACCTTATAATTATATCATATAGCTACCAGCAATTCTCCTCTCCATTGAAGATCAGAGAGTGTAATTATCTCCTCTCAATTATACTTACTAATTAAGTAATTATTTGACCAAATAAGCGGATCAAACTGTATAGTTATATACTTCCTTTGTCACTAATTACTTGTCAACTTTTGAATTGACACACCTATTAAGAAAATAATGACTGACATAATGAGTATATTTTTCAAAGTAATTAATTGAGGGTATAATAGGTAAAAGTTTTTTGTTCTTTCTTGATTTGTCAAAATGGACAAGTAATAAGGGATAACTAAAAAAGAAAAAGTGGACAAGTAATTAGGGACAGAAGGAGTACTATTGTATTCGAATTCAATTATCATGTGAGTTTTTAAGCAGGCCTAAGTTGTTTGGTAGAGTGTATAGGAGAAATAATGTATGCATCAGTTTTGTGTATTATTAGTATCTTGTTTGGTATAATTCTTTAGTCTATGTATAATTAATGCTTGCATTACTAATATACTTTATTGTGTATTGAGGTATGTATTATTAATATCATGAATTTTTATGCATTAGTAATATAATGAGTTTCAATGCATTCATTATCATGGTCAATTGTCTCTCAAAAAATTTTCCACATCCTTTCCATCATATTTGTAGAGGGTATTTTTATAAATAAATATAAAAAAAAATTATACAATGCATATTATTTTAAATATATCAAACTAATTATTGTATAAGCAAAATTTCATCATAATTAATGCGACCAAAACTAATACCATTAACATTAATGATATTTTGTATTATTCTTCCACATTCGATTTTCTTAAGCACTCTATCAAATGGAAAACGGGCGGTTACTAGTTAGTCAATGCAATTGGACACAATTTCGTTTGACAAAGCTTGAAAGCATAAAACGGCCAACTTTACTAAATCTTATATTTTTCTTACCAAACAAAAAATAGACTAAATTTTATATAGTACGTGTCCATTCCTCTTCTATCCCCTCTCTCTCTCTCTCTCTCTCTCTCATACTAATCATGGATCTTCTCTCCCTAAAATCCACTGTTTTAGTCTCAAAAAAGAATGGTAGGAAGTACCTCCTTAGGTCAAAATTTAACTATCTGCAGCTTCAAGGTAACCCCTTTTAACCTACTCACAGAGTATGTAAAGTTGTAGTGAAACAAGGGGTACCATAATGAGATGTTTATGAAGAATTGACTTAGAATGTGAAAAGAGTGAATCTTTACTACTCAAAATAAGTTTGCAATAAGTTGTTTGAGCTTTAATTAGAAAGATTGTGATTCTTGCTTCAAGTTTGAAACTTTTTGCTTTCCTGTGGGTTTCTGTTTTGATCTTTTTTGCATTTGAATGAAATTTTATGGTTTAGTATGATTATCTTCTTTGCTAATTTCATGCTTAACAAACCAAAACAGCTAATCTAACCATGAATTTTGTCATGTGATGACTTGTTCTTTGAGCCCATTTTGGAATTTTGTGATTAATTGAAGTTTGAAACTTTTGCTCTCTTGGGGATTAGCTTTTCATCCTCTTGCATTATATGAAATTCTATGACTTAGTATGCTTTCCTTATCTGCTAATTTCAAGTTTCACTGCAAAAAAAAATTAATAGTATCTAATAGATTCATGAGGATTTTTGCATAGAGATATCTCTGAGCCCATTCTGAAAATTTCTGATTCTTGGTTAAAGTTTGAAACTTAATGATTTATTGAGGATTCTGTCTTGACACCCTATTGAAATATATGAAGAGGATGTTTGGCTTTTAAGCATTTTTTTTTTAATTTTGCGTGTTTGGAAAAGATAAAAAGTGTTTTTAAGCGCTTACCTTTAGGCTAAAAAGGTACTCACAAAAATAAGCTAAAAGTTGGGTATTTCCAACTTATGACTTTCAGCTTTTAGCTTATAAGCTATTTTTAGAAATTCAATCCAAACATCCTCAAAATCGGTTATAAAGATGGGTATTTCCAACTTATGACTTTTAGCTTTTAGCTTATAAGCTATTTTTAAAAAGTCAATCCAAACATCCTCGAAAATCCGTTATCTTATAAGGTCGTCTTATGTTTGATTTTATGTTTTATGATGATATGACAGGGATTATTCTGCTTGAGATAAAATGTATAGATGGGTTACTTTTTTTGTTTTGCTGACTTACATGTAGATAATGTTTTTCTTCCTACAGCCAATTTTTTTGTTGATTGGTTTGGTTTTAGATTCCTATCTTTATTTGGCTATGTTCCAAGATCATGAAGGTTGAGATATATTTACTTAACAGAAAAAAATGTTTTTAATCTTGTATTTGGGGATGCTTGGTTAATGCTCATACATTTTGTGTCTTTCTTATGGATTATTATGTTAGTACATTCAGCTTTGATAAGTAACTCCCTTTAGATTTATTGTATTTCTTGATCAGGCTTTTAGTTTTCGAGATTGTTACCCTTCTCAGAAGAAAAGAAGAAGAAAAATTTTCAGGATTGTTACTGTTTGAACATGTACACTAGTTCATGATGGAACCTGAAGATAAAACACTATTTTGTTTCTGTCATTGGGGTAAGAAGAATAAGGTGCTTCCAGATGGATCTGCTTCGTATGTGGGAGGTATTACCCGTCAGGTTATTGCAAAAACAGGCATAAAGTACAATGATTTTGTGAATGCAATTTTTGACCGATTATGCATTGATCCTTCGGATAAGATCTTACATTTTACTGTGAAGTTTGATAGGTCCCAATTGATACAGCTGAGCGACCAAGAAGATGTCAATACTCTCTTGCAATTTAATGATGATTTTGCACATGTTTATGTATCAAGTTTGGAGATGGAGCCTCATTCTAGACTCCCGTCAGTTGGCGCGAACAAAATTGAACCTGTTGTTTTTGATCTTGAACTAGATACTAATCCTGTACGCAATGATGAGAATGATTTGGCAAGCCCTCTGAAGAAGGCACGGTCTAACCAGTCTGCTGGAGATAGTAATCCTCTGAAGAAAGCATGGGCTCACCAGTCAGTTAGGGACAGTAAACCTCAGCAGAAAGAAGCTGTGGGCAGTGATAATCAAAAGCATGCCGGTGTAACCAGGTCATGTGGTAATTCCATTGAAAAATTAAATCAAAATGGAGCAGGCCTCCCTGAAGGGGCTCTGCAAAACGACAATTCCAAGGTTGGGACAGATAATGAACAGGCTTCTAGACTGCCTTCAGGTGGTGCGAAAAAAGTTGAACTTACTATTGATTCTGATTCAGAGTCACAATCAGAATCAGATACTGTTCCTGATGGTAATCTTCCAGAGGTGTATGATTATCCTGACCCTGAATTTAGTGTTTTTGACAAGCATAAAGCACAAAATTGCTTTGCAATTGATCAGATCTGGGCTTGTTATGATACGGCTGATGGTATGCCAAGATTCTATGCCCACATTAGGAAGGTATACAGTCCTGGATTTAAGGTGATGTTCAGTTGGCTTGATGCTTATCCAGAAGATCAAAGGAGCAGAGCTTGGGTCGGGGCAGAGTTGCCTGTTGGCTGTGGGAAATTTAGACGTGGAAGTACTGAATTCACTTCTGATCGACTTACATTTTCTCATCAAGTGCAGTGCGGAATGGGCAAGAGAGGTCTGTACATTGTATATCCAAGGAAAGGAGAAACGTGGGCCCTTTTCAAAGATTGGGATATTAGTTGGAGCTCTGAACCAGATAATCATAGGAAGTACAAGTATGAAATCGTGGAGATACTTTCTGATTATGCTGTGGATATTGGTGTCCTAGTTGGTTATTTAGATAAAGTTTCCAGATTTGTTAGCCTTTTCCAGCGAATGATGCCGACTGAAGTTGGTACATTCTTTGTAAAGCCAAATGAACTTTACAAGTTCTCTCATCAAATTCCGTCTTTTAAAATGACTGGAACTGAACGAGAGGGTGTACCTGCGGGATCCTTTGAACTTGATCCTGCTTCTTTACCCCTCAATCCTGATGATATTTGGTACCCTGGAAAAGTTATGGAAGACAGCAGGGATGCTAATTCTGAACCTGTAGAAAATGATCTACCTGCAGTTCCACTTGGAGCTAGAGATAAATCAAGGAAAGCAACAACATCTCTGAAGTCTGGGGATGACATCCATGCTACTGATGGAGAGTCTTCTAAGGTTCAAATACCTCCTAAAAAAATGAACATCTCTGAGAAAAAGCGAACTCAGATGAGCTCTTGTTCTGCCAATGACGGTCCTTCTACTGACTTTGACGATAATTGTGTTAAAAAAAGCCGTCACTCAAGTCCCCGCATGCCAATTCATTTGTCATGTCAAGCTGATAGAGAGTTGCATTCACGCACAAAGAGATTTGGTCTCAGCAACTCCGTTGGAAGCGCCACAAAAGTATCAACTTTTTCAGATGATAAAGGTTTTGAAGAATTTTTTTGTGATTTTGAGATGGACAGATCTACGGGGAAGTTTCAAGTACATCAGGTATGGGCTATTTATGGTCAAAATAATACATTGCCAAATACTTACGCTCTGGTTAAGAAGATAGTTCCTGCCCCTTTCAAATTGCATGTAGTCCTCCTTGAATCATGTGCAGGGCCTAAAAATGCTGCTCAGTCAGTTTGTGGAATGTTCAAAGTCCAGAATGAAAAACATCAAGCCTGTGATCCTAACTCATTCTCCCATGTGGTGAAAGCAATCTCTGTTAAGAACAGGTTTGAAATCTATCCAAGAGAAGGAGAGATTTGGGCACTGTACAAGAGCTTGAAAAAATCAGGTTTGGATCCAGACAAGTTTGAGTACGAGATAGTGGAGGTCATCGAGTATTCAAAAGACTGGATAAAAGTTTCGTCCCTGGTCCGTGTGAATGGTTTTAAGTCTGTCTTTAAAAAGCAAACATCGAATTCTGTTATTTTAGAAATACAAAAAGATGAGTTTTGGAGATTCTCTCATCAGATCCCTGCATTTCAGCTGACTGGAGAAAAAGGAGGGGTTTTGAGAGGCTGCTGGGAGCTTGATCCTGCTGCAGTACCGTGTTCTCTGTTAAGTGATGCACTAGTTAGTGTGTGATGGGATCGAACGTAGCTACAGGGAGGACAACAAGGTAGCAGATGCTCTAGCACACATGATTCTGTAGTTTTTGGAAGTTGTATATTATGGTGCCCCTCCCCCTTTTGTAATGGGTTTATACACCCAACAAAGGACTAAATATGGTAGGATAGTACCCACGTTCTTGTAAAGACTAATTATATATAAGAGAAAAAATAAAGTTTTGTAGACATGATAGATTCTGTCTTCTGCTTTACTCCAGTGACGGGTGTTTTTCACCAGAACTAACTGTGATGGTGTCACCAACTCACCATGGTCTAGAAACGTTGGCTGAATGACTTCGTGACTTGGGTGAAATTGAAGGATGATATCATACAAGTTCATTGACTGCATAACACCACCCTCCCAAGACCCCTCTCGTGGGATTTCACTGGGTATGTTGTTGATTTCAATCACCGGAATGATAACGATCTTGGACTTAAAGATTAGAAACCAAAGAACTTAAGTGTCTCTTGGTCTGCACTGTGAAGCCGAGAATTGTGAAACAGTTGTAAGTTTTTTAAAAAGAAGGGTTGGAAGAGACCAAGAACACAACTTGAACACATTTTGCCAGCGTCTTTGTGACCTCTATGATTATATCAATCACGTCTCATTATGAAATTTTCAAGTTAATGGAAGAATTTCGTAATCTTAGAAAATCCATTTGACTTGTAAATTGTTCAGAAGTAAACATTAATCTGATAGCAATATTTCATGTCACTGAGCACCAAACTACATATAAATGATAGCCATGTTGTTTACTCTCTATTTATCCTTTCCTTCTTGGACAAGCTGAAATTTCAGTTTTATATAACTGTGGTGCAGAAAGTTAAAAATCCTGCTTTAAGACACGAGCTATTTGAACAACAAAGGTTATGTCAATTGTTCAAGGGAACTAAACGAAAATAGTTAAAAACCAATTTTTCGATTACAAGAGACTATATAAAGGTGTGGGATACAGTTTCACCAAGAAGGCACTCCAGCTATATGCAAAGAACTGCAGCTATGCTCCAGAAAAACGACAAACAAATTTGGCATGGTAACCTGCAAGGCTGAAACATTAAGCCAGAAACATATTTTTAGGTGGCTTAAGCAGGAGAATGATGGGTCCAATTTCAACAGGTGGAGGATATATACCATTTCCTCCAATTAAATAAATCCTCCATATGCAGATTAGTGAAATCCGTGAAGTAAAACTTAAAGAAAGCTTTAATGGAGCACGTAACAACTTGAAGTGGTTGAGAGTACACTTTGCCAGGCTGTTCCAAGCTAATGGTGTCTACGACGATCCTTCTCCCGGGATGAATAAGACAGGTAATCACGATCTGCATACACAGAAAGTTGTCAAATACAGTTCATCAGGAGTCAGGACTAAAGATCAGACAAAAGTATAATATTGTTTACCTCGAGAAGAGTGATGTTTTGGTTTCTCTGAGTGACCTGCAATATTTAGATCATCTTGAGTAAGACAGCGCAGAAAAACTAGCCAATTAGACATAGAAGAACCTGGACATTAAACATTCACGAACCTACATGAATGTCAAGAAGTCTGGAAATTAGACAATCGCAAGTCAACCAGAACTTACCTTTGTCTCTTGAACGATGACTCCTTTCCTTGGATTTTTCTCTCTCCCTTTCCCTGTCAGATTCCCTTCCCCTATCACGTTCACGAGACTTTAGTCTTTCCTTATCCCTCTCTCTCTCCCTGTCTCTGCCCCTGTCCCTCTCTCTTTCCTTATTCTTTTCTCCACCAGCATCTATTCTATGGTCTGTTCTTCCTGGCTCTTCTTTTGACTCCCCTTCTGAAGGCATGTTTTTCGAGTCCTCATCACTCTTCTTTGAGTCCTTCAACTTATCAAGGACAGCTTTTGTTACTGCCTCCTTAGCGACTTCCTCAGTATCTTCATTCACTGGTGGAGCATCCAACAAACCTTCCTACAAAGAGAAAAAGGAGGAAAGGGGTTAATATCGAATTGGGCGTGTTCTACGGCAGATGGATATCAAATTGAAAGACAGGTAAGTGCTTTTTACCTTAGATACAGGAAGCGATGGTGAGTCCTTTGATCTGTTTGATGTAGCAAAGGAACCTCCTTCCTTGCATACAGGAATGTATTTTGCTTTTGGAAGACTGTAAAGATGAGCGAGAACTCTGCAAACTTCATCTATACCAGCCTTGTCTGCATCAAATGCTTTCCACCAAGGAGGATTCTCTGGGAGGGGAACTTGAAATCTACGGGCTGCAGCATATACAACTCCACAGGCCACAACCTCACTCTTGAATCTTACACAGAGTGTTGTGCGCAAACTGCTCACAAACAAAAGCACCCAAGAGGGTTTTATGGTTCAGAAGTATTACAAATTTCTAGGCAATCGACAATTAATTATTGATCACTACTGCCCTGTTAGTTAAAGTTTCATCCAAGAGTACCATTACATCAATTAGAAGAAAAAATATACATTCCAAAAAAAAAACACGATACCTTGATGAAAGAAGTAACTTCCCACTACATCCCATTAAAGGTTTGAAAAAACAAAAGTGATACCATGGGCCGAGGATTAGCTTGGACATTTTAGATAATGATGATGGAGGGCTTCTGATTTTTCTTGTTGATTTGGTATATACAATATATCTCTATGTCACCAAAGAGGTACTTACTGTATAGCGGAGACCATCTTATTTACATACTTCAACTATATGCTAATAATACAAGGAAAAGGATGTAGGCATCACCTGGTTTAATTTAAAACCAGCAATGGCATAATAAAACGAAAGAGATGGTTATATTTCCTTTATTTGGAAAAATGAAGTGTGTAAGATGGGATTCCTCACAACAAAGAAATTCGGAATGGATAAGAGAAAGACATTACAAAAGAAAAACAACCACCAAAAAGCTTGTCAAACTTCTAGTCACTAAATTTGAGTAGATTCCTTAAAACTCGAACATCTTTTTTTGACATCAGTTACATGACTATTTCATTTTTTAAAGGACAGATATAGATCTTGATAACTGTTATATATTCATCATGCCACACCTAATGTATGAACTAAAAAATTTAACCAATTTTCAAGCTAATATCAGAGTTTATGCTGCCAAAAAAAAAAAGATGGTACAGCTCAAGTGTGATGGCCAAAACACAAATATAGCTTCAACAATTTTAAACTACTGAGGCGTTAAATATCTACATAATATATGACGGTGATCAAGTGCTAATATAACTAGTAGCAATTCAAGAAATACTTTCTGTTGTCAACACCAACATGAAAAAACATATTCAGATAAACATAACACCTAAACAATTTTTTTTTGAGAATGAACACCTAACAATACTCACCTGTCATTTGCAAGATTCCAAGCTTCTTGTCTCAATTCTGCGGGTGATTCAAGAGTTGCAAGGTAGTTTGATATAAATTTATGAGGATGCTCGACATGGCAGATGAAACCCATCTCTTTCAAAAGATGCCTCTCTGTTCTGATTAGGTCTGCTTTCAAATCAATATATTTCTGCAAAAGAGACCAAAAATATTGGAGAAAACACCAATGGAATGTATCAACTTGATGTTGTTACAATAAATAAAAAACCCAAACACCAATGAATGTAAGAAATGCAAACTTGGGGGGCACAAATGCATCGGAAGGAATAGCCCCTTAAAAAAACCAGGGTAAAAAGGGAAGCTGCAGATAGATGACTTTACTTATGAATTAATAACAGGAGGCTTGCAGCGACAGCCTCTAATGAGGTCTGGTGACTTGCAATTGTATCAAAACATTGATCTTACCATACTGGACATATTATTACAAACTAACATGTAGATAGAAATAAACTATTTTCTCAGGTAAATGAGATATCTAACCTTCGAAGATGTATCCAGATGTTCTATAGGTAAGTTTTCTCTCCTACATTCCATTCTGTGGAAAACAACAAGCACCTGCCTTGCTTTTCTCGGGCTTTCTTCGAGTTTTGATGCAAGCCAAACACAACTAGCAGCAACCCTCTGTAAGTTAACACAAAAGAACCACACATCAGCATGAATAACACACAAAACTTTTGAAGGAAGTAGGAGTTGGAGCAGAGGGGTAAAAGAAAGAAACCTTCACATTAAAACGAGCAAATGATTTCTTGCAGTAAAAGCGATGAAATAACACTTGACCAGTGGCCATTACAGCTTGAGGTCTGCAAATTATCGTGTTAAGGAGACACCCAAAGCCAAATGCAGTGAACTTTATATCAGGAAAGTAACAGCAAAAATCAACCCAAATGTTATGATTCATATAACTTCATATTAACTCACATAAAAAAAAGGATACAATCTGAGCAAAATTCCACATTCTTGAACGAGATCACAACCATAGATTCGAAGTGCTGTTTCTGTAACATCATCAATTCCATCTTTCCTGGAAGGAGAGTCTATAAGCTGCTCCTCTGCTAGATAGAATGTGTCTATTGCCGTGTAAATCATAGTTGAATTTCAAGAATCCCCTAAAACTGCAACAAGAAACAAAAATTCGGTAACCCCACATAACCCAACTGTATAATCAAACTTTACAGAACATCACTAAATAAACTTTGAATCCTAATCAAATAAACCTACATGTATAAACAATTCAGATTAAAAACACCCAACCCAAAAACAAGAAACAAGTTAAAATTAGGCGTATAAGCGGAACAAATCTATAAACAAAAGAACTGATTGTCGAGCCATGAATGAATAACTATACGATTTGTACAAAAAAAGAAAATAGCAAGATACCCACAAACCCTAGAATGCTAATTGTAAATATATACATACATACAAAGCAGTGTAGTAGAGTTTCAAAGATTCACTTACATGGGGTAACCACGATTGAGGAAGAAGAAGAAGAAATCTTGTTGAAGCGCTAATTTTTTTTTCAAACTAATTCACTTCGATTCGACCTAATATAGGTTATTGAGTTTCGGGTTATTTGTATTATAGGAACATAATATTAGTATTCTTTTGTTTCTTTATTTTAATCCTTAAACACGACTGGTTTAAAAATATCTCTATCCATAATGTAGTTTGGTTCAGAAATATTTATAAAGTTAATAAATATATCTTCTTAAACACATTTTATTTCTAATAAATCATTTTTTAATTAATAAATCAGTAGGAAATAATATTTTTTTTAATTTGATTTATCAATTAAAATAGAATAACTCAAAAGATTAACTATATAAGAAAATTACACCTTTAGTTCACTTTTAGAAATATTTATTTATTTATTTTAATTTAATTATTATATTTTCACATGTAAAGATTAATGATTTTTCGGCTTCTCTTTTTCTTTTCTTTTTTTAAAGCAAATATTTTTGATACTATAGATTTTGAGTATTATTTAAATTGGAATACATATGACAGTATATGGATTAAAGTTTATTTTTTATTAATTTTTGTATTGTTGATACTTGATTGAATGAACTAAGAAGAGAAAACACAATCTAAAGCGAATGGTGTAATTTTCTTATCCACTATCGGTGTTGATGATAGTTAATCTCATAACTCAATGTATATTTTTAACTGATAATCATCATCATATCATATATCATATATATTACTATATAGAAGAGCGAAGTAAAAGACGACACTATAAGTGAGAACAAAAAAGTTAGAAGTTGAAATACCAAAATAACCCTATAAAGTTGAGATACTACAATGATGCCATTAATAAAATATATAGTTAAATAAAGAGCAATTTCACATATGGCAAACACAAAATCATATTTGTATGCTATAGCAAAGTTTGCATAATTGCGCTCCATAGCAAACATATATATGTATAATTCGCTATACATATACAAAAAAAAAAACAGTTATATAATTTGCTTTGGTATACATATACAAAAAGATCAATTGTATAAAGTGAGAGAGGCGAGTGAGCGAGCGAGATCTGGGAGAGTGGCGAGCGAGATCTGGGAGAGTGGCGAGCGAGATCTGGGAGAGGGGAACGAAAATATATGTATATATACAATTTTCTCTC
>JAJOOR010005972.1:0-29733 GCA_036250505.1 Solanum acaule | reverse complement strand
GCTTTGATTTATAACCGTTCAAATGCTGGAAATCAAATTATATTTTGTTTTGCAGAGGTAGTTTGTACAGATTAATTCATCGGTCGAACAATCAATTAGATGAAAGGAGACGGTTGAGGATGGCTCTTGATGCTGTATGCTCCAATTTTTTTTTTTTTTTTTTTTTTAAACTTTTCCATTGATTCAAATCTTCTACATTACATAATGACTTTCTGCTATACGTTATTTATTTAACTAACAGGCTCGAGGGATGAACTATCTACACAATTGCACTCCTGTGATAGTTCATCGTGATTTGAAGTCTCCAAATCTCCTTGTGGATAAGAACTGGGTTGTGAAGGTGGAATTCCTTTAACTGAAACCTAGTGAATGACATCTTACAATACCTTCCCATTTAACACAACTATTTGTGACTCTAGGTATGTGATTTTGGTTTATCGAAAATAAAGCACAGCACCTTCCTATCTTCAAGATCAACTGCTGGGACGGTAAGCAGGAGGATTTGATTCAATTACTCAGTACATGCTTCTTTCTTCCTTTTTCTTTTTGTTTCCCTTTATTTTTGTACATTTGTTTAGCTGTTAAATTGACATTCTCCTATTCTTGATAATCTTCTCCTGTGCTTCTTGTTCCCACGACTTTATTTCATAGTGGTGCCCTTCTTAATAGAACTTGTAATATTCCAGTCATGCATACCTGCTAATCTTTGTACATCATTTTATATCAGCCCTTTTGTAGAAGATAGCTCCATGCTGTTGGTCTTAAAACAATTCAGGCTTTTGGAGATGTTTTGGTTGCCAAGTTTCTCCTTCAAAAAGGTGGTCGCTGTGATTCATGGTTCAAAAATAAATTTAAATGTATGACATGTTTACCTCATCTGAAAAGAGTATCAAGGCTTCTAATTACATATTTTTGCCCTTTCTGATATCAAGACTTAGTTTTGAAGTTGTGAAAATGTTTTACCTTGTTATCTGCGCACATGATGAACTGCTGTAAAAGTAGGACTGCTGCTCTTTGATACTATTGATTTTGAAGGAAGTCACTAAATATATATGATGGAGATAGTTCCGAAATGACAAAATTGCGTATTTCTACTGTCTTTCATTTGTTCTCATAAACCTAGATGCATAAATATAGTTTAGTACTTTCTTTTGTTTGCTGATCTTCACGTCTTATTTAGTGGTTATAGTATACATTAAGTTAGAAAATTTATAAGTTCTGTATCTAATGCTAAGTGGGCGTTTGGCCATGTTCCATTGTGATGTTTGAAAAAAGTAGGTTTTTGTTTTCAAAGTGAAAAGTTGTATTTGAAAATTGGAGTTGTGTTTGTCCATGAATACGAATTGGAGTTGTTTTTGTTCATGGCCAAACGCCTCCTAACTCTGCTGTATTGCATTTCTCATAATATACCATGTGTAAATTTTCCCTTTCTGCTGATATTTTGTGGAAATTAGCAGTTACAATAGAATATGCTTGCTTCATTCAGATTCTCGGTGAATTTTTTCAATTTTCGAACACATAGGGTTGAGGGTTGTTATTTGGAATTAAATTGGATGACTATTGTAGTTAAGCCTGTGCTGCACAAAATGCTTGCAGTTTCAAGGGTAGAAAATTAGCACTTGTAGAAACATATACTTTTTGTTAGTAATACTAGGTAATGAACTGTTGTATGTTTCTACTTGTACACAGGAAATTTTCCCACATTAGAAAATACTAAGTAATGGAACTGTCGCTTTTGAGAAGTTTCTCTGAATTTGCATTATTCATATATTACATATATATGGTCTAACTAAATACTGCAGACAACTCAGTATTTTCCTCATCATGGTTCTTTATGTATCCCTGCAAGAGTTTAATGAGCAAACATTTGACTCTTGTTGTTGCTGGCTTATGATTCTGCTGCAACCTTTTGTTTTCAGGCTGAGTGGATGGCCCCAGAAGTGCTGAGAAATGAGCCTTCAGATGAGAAGTATGTCTTAAATAATCACATTACCCCATTCAAAGTGTTGAATAAATATGTATTAGTGAAAGTAACGTATAACGCAAAAATCAGAACAATACTACTACAAATATCAGGGTTCAACAATGAGTTTCTTCACCGTCTTTGGTATAATGGTTGTTGATGTGTACAATGTTTTCATGCCTTACAGATGTGATGTATATAGCTTTGGTGTCGTACTATGGGAGCTCTGTACTCTGCAGCAGCCATGGGGAGGAATGAACCCCATGCAAGTTGTAGGTGCAGTTGGATTTCAGCATCGCCGTCTTGACATACCAGATGACATGGATCCTGCTATTGCAGACATCATCCGAAAATGCTGGCAAACGTGAGAACAATTTATCTTTCAGTCATTTTACCCCTAATTGAGCTCCGTCGATAATCTTTTACTCCTTTAGAGCTTGTCAGGCTAACCAATGGTTTTGGTTAGTACTAGAATCAGTGTTTATCATGTGATTGTTGGTCGTAATCAAGGCACCTAGGTGACCATCACAGTGTTGGTCTGGTAGTGCCTGAAGTTTTTGTGCATCTGTTAATATCTACCCAATGGTATGTGTAAACAGAGTAAGGGTTAACGTTCAAATCTCAGCAGAGGAAGAAACATTAGGTGATTTTTTTCCATCTGTCTATATCTTGATTGGCAAATTTATCTGCTACCTTTGCTTGTGGAGGTAGCAATACCCCGTGAGAATAAGTGTACGCAAGCTGGCCTAGACACCACTATCATTGAAAAAAAAGTGAGTCACTTATATATAATGTTAGTACGCAGTACCAAAGCACCTCAGCATGAAAGCCATGCTGTTAGTATTGACAAAATATAGTACCTGCTTGTGTGTCGATATAAGGTTATCTCTGGTTTTCTTGATGTAAAAATCTGATTTTTTTTTTGCTTTACCTGTTTAATGTGTAGAGATCCAAAGTTACGGCCTTCATTTGCTGAGATTATGGCTGCTTTGAAACCACTGCAAAAGCCTATAACCAGTTCTCAAGTACCAAAACCACTGGGGAACAGAGGTCAAGAAAAGGGTCGGTCATAAAGAAACGTGGATGATCCAGCAGCATAGTATGTTTAGGGCAGAAGGGAAAACGGAATTTTATCTTTTGTTGGAAATGAAGACAGGTCCATATTTGTTTAACCAGAAATTAAAGGAAGACATAGAGGATCTGTCAACAAACATATACGTCATGTTGAGTCAATTGTTGTGATTCTTTTTTTTTTTTTTTTTTTTTGTTTTCTGGCAGTTGTCAACCCACAGGTCCTCAACATTGTGCATCTTATCTTATGTATAATTCATTTTTGGGATCATTTTGAAATTAACAGAGATTGAGAACATTTCCCATACTTCCACATCAAATACTTTGAGATGCTTGATTATCCAGTTGCAGCAGTAGAGGAACAGCCTTATCCTTTTTTGTTTTTTGAATTTAAAGATTTATGTAATACTCAATTGTTGATTTAGTTTTTAGTTGAAATAGCATGCCTGGAGAAAACTGATTCATGTAAAGATAAGGTAGGGACCATTTACTACAACTGTATACAGTTGAGTCACTACAAATATCTGCTACGCTCTCATATGCTCTTTTCATATCCAAAAACATGGCCACTCTCTTTGGATCCACACCTTCTCTGTCTCACCCAATTACCAGAACTAACTTTTCTTCATCCTCCCAAACTCCTCCTCCTTCTCAGCCACCAAATCAAAATCCACAACCACAAACTCCGCCACCATCTCAGCCACTGAGTGCAACTGCTGCAGAGCCTCCATCACCTGTTAATGTGCAGCAGCAAAAGCCTAGTAAATCAGCCCGCCTATCAACCAGCGCGGATTCCACTGATTGGATTGCCTCCTCCTTAACTAGGAGATTTGGCCTTGGTGCTGGACTTGCTTGGGCTGGTTTCCTTGCTTTTGGTGTTGTTTCTGAGCAAATCAAAACTCGCCTTGAAGTGTCTCAACAAGAAACAAATACAAGGTATTTCCATATTCTATTTGTTTCATGTGTTTTCTTCTCTGTATAATCATCAAAATTGTATGCAGGAAATATTAACTCTTCTTTACTTAATCGTCAGGGTTGTTGAGAAAGAAGAAGAAGTGGTCTTGCCCAATGGGATAAGGTACAGTCCCTATTATGCTAATCGAACTTTTATCCACTATAACAGTAAAGTCGTAGAATTATTTTCTCACTTTAAAATAACTGAATTTTACCTACTATAGAATCCATGTACTCACTATAGTAGTAAAATCACTAAACTTAACCTCCTATAACAACAAAACTTACTCATCAAGGTGACATTTCAGTAACATGATAAAGTTCAGTTACTTTAACGTGATAACAAAACAAAAAATTTTCCATATGTGAAATTGATCTATATTTGTCTAACAGGTATTATGAACTGAAAATTGGTGGCGGTGCAACACCAAGGCCAGGGGACTTAGTTGTGATAGATGTGAAGGGAAGCATACAAGGCAGTGGACAAGTTTTTGTGGATACATTTGGTGGTGATGGAAAGAAGAAGAGGCCACTGGCATTAGTAATGGGATCAAGGCCTTATAGTAAAGGAATTTGTGAAGGTATAGAAACTGTTCTAAAAAGTATGAAGGCAGGTGGAAAAAGAAGAGTGATAATTCCTCCAAATTTGGGATTTGGAGATGGAGCAGATTTAGGAACAGGGCTGCAAATTCCTCCATCCGCTACTCTTGAGTATGTTATTGAAGTTGAAAAAGTTTCTATTGCACCTGCTTGATTGAAGGTATACAAATTGGAATATCAAATAATATAACTTCAAGTGTTTGCTACTAAAGGAAAATGCAAAATCGTTGATTCTTGTACTGTTCTTTAGTTGACAAGAAAGATGTGTGAGTTGATTACAACATATTGAGGAGGGCCATTCTATCTTTCTACATTAAGAGGGAGATTAACCATTCTTGCAATTGGTCATATTTAACTTTTCGGTATTCATAATTTATTGATCTGATTAATTTGAATTTCTCGATGTGCAAGACCATTGAGAAGAAAACATTCCCTATCACATTCTCAAAGATCGAGATATAATTTTTGACCAACTGAACACGATAGGTAGAACGAATTAGTATCCATTGGTCATAACTTGTGAACAATTGAGCAACAAATACAATTTTTACTTTGTGACGCTGAAATCATTTAACTTATTGAAACAAATGTTTAGTTTGACATATTTTTTTAAAGCTAGGGCCATTTCTTTCAAAAATATCAAACGAGACCAAATATTCAAGACTGCCCTTTATAAAGGTCATTCTTGTAAATCACCAAACTCCATCTTATGATGTGTTGCAATAGATCTAACTGAACGATTTGCCTTTAAAATGAGTTAATTTTTAATTTTGCCCTTCAAATGGATTGATCTTTAATTTTTATCCCGAGAAATCTAATTGATGCTTAGCGGGACATATGTTATTTACGAACACAGGACAGGGCATAAGTTTTAAGATATTATGATGCAAAAAAGTTATTCGTCGAATAAAAATTAGCAGGAGAATTTTCGCATATAGCCACTCAAAAATTACTTAATTATGCTCCATATTTATAATTTCCTAATTACGATTCGTAGCTACATGTTAGATGGTAGAGAGAGGCGAGCGAGATTGGGAGAGGAAGGAGAGAGGTGAGCGAGCAGAGAGATGCTAATTGACTTTGTATATCTCTCATATAATTGTAAATGTATATGTATAATTTGTATTTGTATATGTATAAAAGAGGAGAGAGGTGAGAGAGAGGGGAGACGTAATTACAATTAAAATTAAGTTGCGAGCCGAAATTAATTCAAACGTTAGATAATAATTAGTATATTTTCCCATTAAAAAGCAGCACAAAATAGGGACAAAAGTGCAAATGACCCGTTGCAATAGAATTGGATTTTGATCAACCCGGCCCTTCTATGAGCTCCATTCAATTTGGGGTACAACCCGTAAAAGAAGAAAGAACAGAACTGTTGAACTGGTAAGGAAATTCATAGAAGCTCAAGAACAAAAACCCTCCTTAAACCCTAACGCGAAGAAAATCGACATGAATCGATCTCTTGCAAGAAATGTTTATCTCTGTTCCCGCAGTTTGTTAATGCCGAATCCTCACCCTGCTACCTCTTCATTTTGGCCCAGCTGTAGGCGTTTCACATCCAAAAGCTCAAATCAACCTCCTGCTGACACCCCTGATAGCAACAACAATAACCTTCAAGACGAAGACGATATCAGCAATAAAGGTGTGATTCTTACAAAAATCAATCTTCATTAGTTGTATTAGATCCGCAAATAAGCAGTTATATGTTAGCTTGTTTCAATTGCTGAAAATTTTGATTTTGAGCACTCAATAATCGGGGAAATTCGCTGTATTTCTTCCTCCTTTTGCCGGTAAATTTGAGTTTACTAACCCTATGATTTGCTAATTCTGGAAAAAGATCTCTAGTTTATACCAAAATAACTTTCAGTTTCAGCAGAAATTAATTAAATAGTATTTTTTTTAGCTCTATGATTTTATCCATCTCTAAGTCATACTGTATAGACTAAATTTGATTGCAATTGAGATAAACTTGGAGAATTTTTTACTTTACTGAGTTTCGGATATAGGATTGAAACAGGGATTGATTTCATATTCAAATTTGGAGTTGATTTCTTGTTCCTATTACAGTGCTGAAAAAGCAGATAGATAAGTTTTTTGAAGGAGATGAAGAAGCATTCCCGTCAATATTTGAAGCCATATTGAAAAGAAAATTGGCTGGAAAAAGTGAAGAATCTGATAAGGAATTGATGAATGAACTTCAGGCTCAACCTCGTCGACAGAATGATGCTGCCAATAGAGAGTCTGACTCCGATTGAGTTAGATTACGACAAGTCTACCTATATGAGTATTGTTGATTATACATTGATGAGAATACAAGATCGTGGATCCATAATTGTCATGGAGTGAGTTGTTAAGAGGATTAAACGTTTATGTATTCATCATTCCTCACTGTAATTTTATATTTCAATAGCTAGCAGATTCATTTTGGATCAGCAGAAAGAATTTCTATCTGAACAACTTGTGAAGTTGGAAGCATAGGTGTCCAATCAATCAACAACAACAACATACCCATTGTAATCCCACAAGTGGGGTCTCTGGAAGGTGTCTAATCAATCAATGAAGTGGAAATAACTGTGGAATACCAGGATTTGGATCCCAATAGAAATAGAAGAACGCCTCTTTTTCTCTCTTCGTTTGGCTAAGTTGTAGTGAGCAAAATTATGTTTGTTTGAAGTTTGGATGATTTAAACACTATGTGCTATAGCCTCTAGATGATGTATTTGTGACCCATGGATGACATGTTTTCTGAGTAGATTTCATTATCCCCTTAACCTTCCAGTGTAGGAAAATAATACCTTCGAACACTTTGTAATATCAATTCTTTGTACCTTACCTATGCATTACTAGAGGTTGTCTTCTCGCGGGTTAAGACTGCTTTTGAAGTTTCAGAGCACACTATCTTTGTTTCCTCATTCTTCTGTGCCAAGAATGATCCAATTGAATCAATTCTGTGGCTGATATGTCCGCCTCCCCCACCATCTTCACCGTGTTATTGGAAGTAACTCACCTGCTGGTTGGTTAATGCTATGTTGTGGCTGCACTATTTCAAGTTTGCGGTAATTTTTAAGGGTTGATCGAGGCTGCTTTGTTAAAGATCTTTCAAGCCATCTTTCTGGTTGTTTGGATGCCTATAATGATGCTAAAGCTTTCTTTAGCATGAAGCTCTTTCATGGGCTTAAAATATTGCTAAGGAGATGGTTGAATTCAATTATCAAAGAGGTGCTCAGAACAACTGATTAGGGAAAACTATTACAGAAACAAAATCATTTGTGTTATATAAATACTTGCATCATATTATGAATATCCATTTAAATACATAGTTTTTGAATAAATTTGTAGTTCAAGCAGACAATTTGCAAGCAACTTAATCAAGCAAAAAATGTCATAATGCATTGGTGAATTTCTCTTTTTATGAGCAACTTTTTTTCTTTTTCTTTCGATAAATAGAAATCAATTCAATTCATTTATATGTAGAAGTTCACGTTTGAATTATATACTTGTGTCGAGTGTATTTACTAGTACTAATTTTAAAATCTTTTTTATTTTCCTATTTTTTCTTTTACCTTTTAGCAAAGTAAATTTTGGTTAAAAAAAACACAAATATTTTTGTCGTTCCAATGTTGAAGTTGCCTGGATCTAATAACTGAGAAAACAAACCCTGAAAGGCAAAACTGTAACAGAGAGACGCTAAAACCCTAAACCATGAGACGAGCTCTTTCTCTGTGCTCCCGCAATTTCCATCTCTCTCAAAACTTCAAATCAAATCCGAATTATTTCAACAACAGCAGCAGTAGCAGTAAAATCATTCATCGCCCAGTTGTTCCTTCAAAGATTAGATTCTTTTCTTCATCAGAAAATGATTCTTCATCGAATCAGAACACCCCTGAACCAAGCCCTCAGCCGGAGACTAGCTTGAATGAATCCACCGAAAAAGACGTCTCCCTCAATGTTGAAGAGGTCTCCCTCAATGTTGACGATGTCAACAATAAAGGTAAGTACTTGGCGATCTGCAATGAGTTTAGTGGCGATTATTTGTCAATTCTGAGAAAATTGGGTGGTGGGGTTAATTTAGTCTTTCGTTTTTCTCCCTGAAAATGTGTGGACGAAGTTAGGTTTAATGATTTTGCTGATTAATGAGAATATGTACTGGATCTCTCTTGCTATGATTGATGCGGATTGCTGACAATAGAATATTGGAGAAAATTTAAGTAGTAGAATTTTGGGTCTTATTTTACTGTCGTCTCTAGGTTTGTTGTTCCAACTAAAATGCCCTCAGAAAAAAAAGATTTCTTTTTTTCAACTTTCTTGGTGCTCTGTCAATGGAAATCCCTTTATGATGCTTTCTTTGTGGCGTGTTAAACAATTTATCGTTTCTTTGGGGATTACTCTGATAGAAGATGGTAGTGAATTAAGATCAGGGATGGTACATTTTATATTTGAATGGGTTTCTTGATTCCATATTGGGCTATCTCAATTGTTATATCTACTGTAGAGTTGAAGCTGCGGATTGAGGAGTATTTCAACAAAGGCAACGAGGAGGCGCTTCCGTCAATTCTTGAAGCAATTTTAAAGAGGAAATTGACGGGAAAGCATGAACATACAGATGATGAGTTGTTGGAGGAGATGCAAATGAAACCCCTGGATGGTGTAAATGATGAAGAGTTTGAATCAGATTTCGAGGAAGGTCACAGCACTGATGAAGATATTGAGGATTTGTATGATGCAACGGATATTGTGAAAAGGAAAATGGTGACTGATAAGTTCTTCAACATGGATGACAGAAAGTGGGATGATATGATAAAAGAGGCTACTGAGCATGGGCATCTTAAGGATACAAGAGAGTGTGAGGAAATTTTACAGGAGATGCTTAGCTGGGATAAAATTTTACCTGGTACTACTTTTGTATGCTCTTCTGGCTTCTTAATTCTTAACTTCTTATCCCCATTAGTAGAAAATGAATTCTTTTGCATCATGATGTTACTTTCGACTAGCTTTAAGCTTATAAAAGGTCCATCCCCTAGTATCTCTTTGTGTTTTATAATGAGCTTCTTGCAAGTGAAAATTTTAATTGTCTGTTGAACTAGGAAAGGTGACTACGCGTAGCTCATAATCATCAGGTGGTCAGCTGTTTGGAAGGTTGCTGGTGCATATATTTTTATCATTCCAAAATTTTACATCTGTTTCAAAAGAATTAATAAATTGTTGGACTTAGCTTAAGGCCTTTCTCCTTGCAGTAAAGAATTCTTTTTGGCCTAGATTAGCTTCATTAGTTTTAGATTTTGACTGGCCTGTGAACTGAAACATCAACCGTGATGACTTTCATGCTATTTTCTGTCTTTTCCTGCAACATAAAAGACACCTATTAAATATAAGGCAGGGATAATATCTGCCAGTTGAAGTGAAAAGATTTCGGCTCTAAAAGTTTTCCGAAGCATGTAGGTGAATAATGTGTATTCCAATTAACAATCAAAAGATAATATCTGTGCTCCAATTCAGCAATACTGCTGATAATGTCCGAACTTAAATCGGCACAGGGGTGCGATTTCCTCAATAAATTTTCTAGTTTGATAAATTTCATTTTCTAATTCCTTCCCTGTTAGGTTTATAAAATTGTAGTGGTGGAAAAAAAGAAGGGTTAAACTTCAAAGAAAGTGTGGCAGGAACAATGAAAAAGTAAGTTAAGATTTCTTGATCGAGTAAATTACATCTTACTTGGTAACAAAATTCTTTCAACTCTTCAGTCAATTATAATTTCGTCACTAGCTAATTTCTCTGATAGCTTGTATGGAGTAGTTATAAGCTTTATTACATTTACATAACGTTGTTGCTTTAGGACACTATTCAAACTTGTCTTTTACAGGATATTAGAGTCAGTTTTCAGTGATCTGTTTGATGTCCCAATCTATTATTTAGATTCTTGACTCATCGGATATTTTATCTTTATCCAGATGAAATTAAGAAGAAGGTGGAAGTTAAGTTTGATGAGATAGGTGAAAGGGTTGAGAAAGGTGAGATTACCCCTGAAGAAGGCTATGCATTGTTCAAGGAGTTTGAGGATGGGGTGGTCGTGGAGTGCGCAAAACTGATGGAGAAGGATGCTCCACAGTTTGATGGGACTACTTTGCCAGATGACAAAAAGGATTTGGATGACCCACCAGGTGAAGGGCCAGTTCTTAGATGGCTAACAAGGGTGGTCTTTGCTCCTGGGGGTGATGCATGGCATCCAAAAAACAGGAAAGTCAAATTGGCTGTTACAGTGAAAGAGCTGGGTATGTCAAAGCATCAATTTCGTCGTTTAAGAGAATTGGTCGGAAAACGGTACCATCCTGGGAGAGACGAGCTAACCATCACTAGTGAAAGGTAAGGTCACATATTGGGTGTATCTAGATTACAAGTATCTGATCTTGTTATGGGGTCTTAATGTATGTTTCGGCTTATCTTTCAACTGAGCTTTATTAATGTGTAACTATTGTTGAAACAATTAGTTGGAAGTATTTAACTGCTGCTTATTGGTGAGCTACACTGGCTTTTGAAGTTTGGGGAACTTACAATAAATAAAATGTTTATTTTCACTCAGATTTGAACACCGCGAGGAGAATAGGAAGGACTGCTTGAGGACTCTATTTGCTCTCATTGAAGAGGCAGGAAAGGCTAACAAAATTGTAGAGGATGTTCGAACCTCGTATGTGAAGCAGAGGCTCAAAGCAAATCCTGCATTCATGGAAAGGCTGCATGCAAAAACCATGAAATTGAAAGAATCTAGTTCACTGCATGCATGACAATAAGCTGTTTGCAGCTGGCATTTTCTTGTAGAAGATAAACGCAAGGTTATTAATGTGCCTTCTCATTGACATTTCAAAACATTTTTCAACATTCACAATTAGTACAGGTTTGCAAGGGGGGATTCTTACATGGTCTGGTGCAAAAGAGTTACCACTTACTTTTGGTGGCACTGCTATGTATTAGCTACCCTTGTTCTCAAAGCATATGAAGTAGATTAGGATGACAAGGGTCAAAGACGACGGGAAACCATGTGAAGAGATGACCGTTTGTACTTTAACTGCTGCTTCTCATCCATCCCCTGCTGAAAGAGAGTGAAAATAACTGCTGTCTCTTCTTTGAGAGTAGTCAAATTACAAACTTTACTCTTTCAAGCTGCTTTTGCTATCTTAGTTCTAGTCCATTGTCTTAAAGTCCTATAAGCTGTCTGCTAATCTAGGTTGGTAGTGTGTGAACCGTGACACTTCTTGTTTGGGATGTGAGTTTTCTGGATGTTGTGCCCCCGCATTTTAGTTATTTTTGTCTGCGTAACTTAATTTTCACTTGGGAATAATGGAATTAATTCATAGCTGTATTGTAACTCATAAGTCTGCACTTATAAGTTATAACCCATTCAGGTGAAGAAATTCCTCGTCCATGATGAATCTAACGTTTAGAGGGAATCAACTCGGCCATCTTGACAATATATTGTATCACCCCAATAAATTTTATATAATAGTATATGAAGTCTGCATCCAGTTATTTAATTTTACATTCTTGGTGGTCACTGGATGATTGTCGCTAAATATACAAGTAAAATAACTCATACTTGTGTGGGAACAGTATGAGCTCTATTGAGTGTAACATTTTTTGGTATTCAATTCTTCTTGTACCCTTTAGTTTGAATGTCTGACCTCAAACAAATAACAGCACTTCATTGATAAATTTGAGCGCAAATAAATGAAGGGAAAAAAAAAGTTTTTTAAGGACGGAAAGAAATAAAGCTTGACCTCCAGCAAAAAAAGAAAAAAAGAAACAATATTAGGCTACTAACTTTGGGGATTCTCTATTACTTTCATCTTTAGCATGATTACAACTTACAAGAGACTTGCTATGACAAAAAATACATTCAGGTTGAGGTACATTTAGAACGAGTTTTGTACGTTCAAATGAAATTCATTTATTTTCCGATTGATCTAGAGGTATACATATGCTAAAAAGAAAATTAAAACTCTGATCCCACCGACTCTAAATTTTAAATTAGGTGATCATCACGCTCATTCTGAATCCACCGACTCTAGATTCTTAATCTCCTACACATTCAGGCACCACAACCTGCACCGCAGCCTGCTGCACATCCGGCGCCTTCGTAGGCACTTGATTCTGTTGCTGCTGATTTATCTCTTGGCATCCCTTGTGCACATGACAAGATTACAAACGTTACGGCGAAAATCGTAGCCAAAATTCCCATGAATGTTAGCAAAATATTAGTGCCAACATTTCCAAATCCTTCTCCATCAATCAAAACACTCAATTCCCTTGCCATTTTTTTCCCTTTTTAATATGTTTCTTGTGTTATTCTTTTGGAAGGGAATTGGTGGAGAAGCTATATATAGTTGTTGCAAAGGCCAAATTCACTAAAATTGACCCTTGCTTAATGTCTCTCAAAGTTTTCTCTATAACTATTCACAATCATAACTTTATTTATATGTTGTGGGTACACACAGCCACTATCAAGAGTTGGATTTTGAATTTTCAGAATCCCACTCTTCTTTGTCCCTTTCTATGATGTGTGAGAATGAGTCCATTAGTATGACACTTCAATTCCAAATTAAATTACAATTCGCTACATAAATTTTCATCTTTTATTTCTCTCATTCTAAGTTCAGAATCGCTTTGAGACTTGACAAATTCAAATTTGCGCCTAAAAAACCCTTACCAAGATGATTACATCCCAAAATTCAAATCTAAAACCTCTAATTAATAAAAAAGGCATTTATCACCCTACCCCAGATAGCCGCTATATGAATTTTCTATTATGCACTATTTGGACCCTTTTCATTCAAGTACTGTTAGTTAAATTATACTATCTTTCAAATGAGAGGTTCTCCAAATCTAACATTTGTCCCTACCAAACTTAATGTAGTTTAATTATTATAATACTTAGATCTTAATTTCAACTAATTAGTATTGTTTATATGCTTTGCTTTTCATTGTCTTCTGTCCTTAAGCTAAGTCCACTTGGCTTCATGCGATTTGAAGCCTTCCATAATGCATGTAAACAACAACAATAACAACGTACTCAATGTGATCCCATAAGTGAGGTTGCGAGAGGATGAATTATATGCAAACCTTACCCATAATACGACCAAATGAGTGTATTGAAAACAACTTCTCTACCTTGTTGGGATAAAGTCTGCGTACATACTATCCTCTTCTGATCCCACTTGTGAGATTACATTGGGTATGTATGTTGTTGTTGCCAAGTTAATCATATAGTGAGTACATGATTTGCATCAAATTAGAATAATTAATTATATATTTTGCTAATACTCTTCTTGGGTAGGTTGTAATAATTAGTGCGATCTAATCCTTAGATTAGTGGAAATTCAAATTAGTGCAATAATTTAGTTATATTTTACTAAAAGAGAACATGCCTACAGAATTTGTCACAAGCTTCATTGTTGAGGTTGATTTAATAAGTAACATGGTGGTTTCCATAAAGGACACACAAACTATATATGTGGAAACATTAAAGTTCTCTTTTTCTATATTTCTCTCTCAAGTGTTTATCAATTTAATTAATTTAGTCTTATAGTAATCAGTAAATTTTCTAAGGCCACCCGTGTATGGTTCAAAATTCAATGAATAATGAGCATACTTTTCTATCTTTCTCCACTTAAGTTTTACATCGTGACGTACTCCTAACTCACAATTGCAAAACACTATGCTCCTACTTTTTAATCTGTTCCTTCGCCAGAAATAGAATTCATCAATCGTCAGTGCTTCTGTCACTACTCAAGTCACATTCATCATTGAGATTTTGACTAGTTCTGCAAATACATTTTACAAGGTGTGCTATTGAATTACTGTACATTGATCAAATTGCAAATTACTACATTATTTTGGATATCCAAGAAAACAACATTAGTCCACTTCCAAATTTTGTGCTTCCAACTTATTTACCCTTTTTCTCTTTGGCTGGTCCTCTGGGAATTTTGCCTAGAAAATCTGCATTGAACTTCCTGTAAGTTCTTCTCATTTGCCTCTTCATTTTATATGCAACATAGTCGACTTCTTCCTCGTATCGCTCGTAAAGAAATGGGAGAGTTTCCACACACAACAAACCTTGTGAACAATATCAGAGAAGTTTAATTAACATTAATGGATAGAAAAAGGACTTGTGTTTTTTCAAATAGAAGAATGAGAAATAGCTAAGTAAACTTACCAAAGAACAAAAGGTTCAAAGTGCTGATATAGTTTCCAATCACTGATAATAGATAGAGAGAAATGATGGCCTAAAACATGAAATTTAGCATTGGTTCACTTATATGTATAATAAATCTATTGAAATGAAGGACATGATTAAGTAAATTATTTGATTCATAATATACCAAAAAGAAGGATTTTGCGTCATTTCCACATGCTACAAAGTGACATATGGAGAGGAAATTATTGAACTTCTTGTGTATTATTGAAGCAACATCAACAAATGAAGTATCCTGTAATGTCTTTGGGAATGCTTGGAGGTGTCCTGCACATGTTATATGAATAATCAACAAATAATACGTATATACAAAGGCGAATGTAGTATATTATCAAAAGGTTCAACTGAATCCAGTATTTTCGAGAACAAGCATACTAAATCAAGATCCTGAACTCATAATTTCGCAAGTGTAATGAGTTCAGTGGTAAGAACATAAAAGCTGAGCTGATCAAATTTAAATCCTGAATCCGTCTCTGTGTGTATATATATTCATTCATAGGAAGGGAAAAGAAGAGGATTACCAGCCAAACATATCAGCACCAGCAGACCAGATGAAGACAATTAACATAGTGGTGATGGAAACATGACAAAGCAGAGTCACAAAGGTATAATCCACAACTTCAAAAAGAAACCACATTACTGCAACTGCAATAAGAATTGCTGCTGAAAATCTCTTGTCTCTCCATAACAATATGTCCGCAACTGCAAATTAATTAACCAAAAAAGTCATTTTTGAAAGACAAAAAGTGAAATGCAGCATTTGAAATGTTATAACAACTTTTCTATTACTCATATTAGCAGAAGCAGATTCAGGATTTAAAGTTTATCATTTCCTGTAACGACCTCAAGTCAAATATACGTACAAAATTGAAATTGATACCTTTTCCTCCTCCTAGAACAGAATGAATAGGCCTTTGGCGGCCTAAAAGTTTTGACGTAGGTGCAAAATCATTATCAGAATCAGATGAATAAGTTGCCATGATTATGAAATTCTGGTAAACGTCTCTCTGTACGTAAATTGATTATTAGCCAATAAGTTTAAATAAGTCAATTTTGGTACTAAGCTTCGTAGCCAAGAAACTAGAAAAAAAGGGGAAGAAAAGAATTTCTTGAGCATAGAGTTTGCATCTGTTTAACTTTGTATTGCACGTACTGTTAGTGCCCTGCATCTTCTATGCTTTTCGTTTTGCAAACTTTTAGTATCTCATCTTAGACTTTTTTTTAAGCTTTATGTACATTACATGTGGATACAAAAGGCTAACAATATGAGTTTCTCACTTAAAATTGCATGTGGCCATGGCTAGATCAAATTGAGAATGAAGGTATCACCTCGACTTTATCTGAGTATCACGAAAGTCACCAAATTATTTTATGTAACTATAAGGTCACTTAACTTTGCCCAAGTATTATTAAGAGTCATTAGGAGGAAAAAAGAGTTACGTTTTATATGATACTTAGGCAAAATTGAATGAAAAATAGTTTTTGTCACAAAAATAATAATTTAGTAATTCATTTGTAACACTTGAGCAAAATTGTGTGATTTTAACATTATAAAAAAATTAGTTTGATGAATATAGTGAAATAAAATAAAAGTTGAGGGACATAGATGAAACAAATTAAACCCCTTTCTCAAGCGGTATCAATGCTACGTAACCCATATAGTTGCACACAATAACAATAACAAAAATTATTGATAATATGAGATTAATTATTAAATCTTCTTATTTTATATATGCGTTAAGCATGCCTTAGACAAATATTAAGAAATTGATTCCCTTAGTTTCAAATATTCTACTAATTCTGTTTGAATAAGCTTAGAATTTATAAGTCAAAAGTCATAAGTTATAATTTTTAATTTATAACTTTTAGTTCATTTGATTTTGGCTAAAATATAAGTTCTTTAAATATTTATTTTATTTTAATCAAACTCTACCAAACTACTTCATTTTAAACTAATCTAAAATAAGTTAATCCAAACCGACTCTTTTAACCTACAAAATATATAGTCTAGTTGCATTAAAAAAAACTGTTGCTTTTGTTGGCCAATTTGAAGCTGCATGTGTCTTGCTAGATTCATGTTGTGTTAAAAAGAGTGCATACACTAATAAAGACAACATGTTGCAAAAAGGTTTTTGAGAATTTAATATATTTCTTTAGACTTAGTATTATATATTAAGGAATTTATTAAAAAATATTATTATTCTATATTAATTTAAATAACTATATTCATTCATTAAATTTTAAATCTGCCTCCGCATTATGTCATTGATGTTTGGAGTATCAAAAAATCGTTTTTTTTTTCAAGCAAGACAAGAACTTAGCTTAATAAGAAGGCATTAGTGGATTCACCCTTTGGAGATCAAATAGGGATATTAACTGTAGAATTAATGGGGAAATAACCCTAGGAAATATCCAAGAGACGTCTTATAATATAAAGTTTTAATTAATGTTGAGTATCATGTTGGACCACTCTCACGAGACCCTATGTGTTTTAAATTCGTAGAAAAATATTACTAATTAGGTGTTAAACATGTTAAACATTGCTAGCTGTCATGTTTAATTAAAAATAGACTCTTTATTTACTTGGTTGTAAATTGTGATTGGATCTTAGCTAGGTGCATTGATGTGAGATTATATACAGTGTGATATTTCTTAATAATCATAGTTTGGAAATTACTTATTCGACTAAGTTCAACTCACGTTAGTAAAATCACTAAAACATCAATAAAATGTTTTTAATTGTAATAATCTGTTCTTTAAATTTCAACTTTTAGTTGAAAATGAATGAACCTCAATTTATCTAATACTATCATCACACTCCAAAATCTAATAATTTGATTTTGAATATAGAAAATGGTTAAAAAAGAAGTTCCTAGCTCTTACGTATTAAAAATTGTTCAAATTTATTCTCATTTCACTTATCATACCTTAATTATTTTTAACTTAAATTTCAAACTAAAAATGTCTCTTTCAGCTTCAACAATTCTTAACAAATGAATTTGAATGAATCGGATTATTTGTAGGTTGATTTAATATATCTATATTGGCTAATAAATCAATGCCACTTATTTAATTAAAACTCCATTAAGATTATCTCGTAATTTCGTTAAAAGGGAAAGACATCTTTAACCATAAAAGGCAATTGAAGTCCAATAAGTAGGAGGTGTATTTTTAAACCGAAAATCAACATCAACTATAATTATGAAAGATCAATTCTAAATCATTTTCAATACATTAACAATTTTTTTATCCTTTTCCGTTCTTAATATTATAATAACTTAAGATATACTAGTAAAGAAAGACTTCAATTTTAATGCAAGAGGGGAAGTTACCAAGAAAACTTTTAAGCTCATATTATTTATGAATTTGAAAATATAAATTAAACTTTGTGAAATCAAATTTTCTTCCTATTATTTCTCAATAGTTCAATAATAGAGCAGTCATTATTAATCATAAGTTCGAATCTTATTTTGAAAATTCAATAATTTTAAATTATTTAATTCAAAATAAAAATAGTTCTACCTTTCTTTTTGATTTCTCTTGGATAACTCACGTCAACATCTGATTCTTTTGAATTCACCCCTCAAACAGTCTTTTTATCTATAATAATAATAAAGTCGGCATACACTATACCATCCATAGAAATTTGGTTTAGTATTCTATTGTATGGTCCACCAACCCTTCTTATTCCCAATTTAACAAAACAAAGTACATACGACAAAAGCTTTCCAAAATTCTCCCACATGAGAGAGCGCTATAGATCAACATTTTTTTTCCAAATAAAATAAACCTATCAGTCTTTCAATCACAGTGTCAGCAGAGGACAACTATAAGAACAAAGTTGGTCGATAATCACTATGACATTTTTTGAAATCTTCCCTTTTCTGTCCAAACGCCAATCAGTGAAGCTCAAATTCACTATTTACTGTAATTCATAAAAGATGGATCGTATTGGGCTTACTCAAAACTACCAATCTCACTATTTCCTTCATTCTACTACTTCTTCACACACCCAATTGTCTAAAGTTTCTAACTTTACCCCCAATTTCAAGAACCCCAAAGTTGTTACAGCCTGCATGGCGGCAGCGACGCCGGCGGTGGCACCCACAGCGACAAGCTTTGGGTTCAAGAATTTGATGGAAACAGTGACAATTGATGTTCATAAAGCGGAAGGGAGGCCATTGAATGTGCCACTGATTGCTCCTTTTACTATTGCTTCATCAAGATTGGACAAAGTGGAAAACGTAGCTATAAGGGTTGAGTTGAGTAATGGCTGTGTTGGGTGGGGTGAAGCCCCAATTCTTCCATTTGTGACTGCAGAGGATCAAACCACTGCCTTAGCAAAAGCGGCTGAAGTCTGTGAGTTCTTGAAGCAGAGTCGTGAAATGACTTTAAATCTTGCGTTAACAAGAATCGGCGACGTGCTTCCTGGCCATGATTTTGCTTCTGTGAGTTGTTCCAGTAATTTCTTTTGCTTTGTCATTATGGATTCTGTAATAGAAACTCTTTTTTTCTTTTATGTTTACCGTTTAACTCTGTTTTGTGTCAGTTGTGATATTTGATATTGTTTGATTTTGACAAGAGGGGTCGCTCAAATGGTAAACACCCAACACCTCCAATTCTAAGTTTGGGGGTTTGGGTCACCAAGCGAGCAAAAAGGTAGGAGCTCCCGGAGAGGGGTAAAAAAGAAAAAGACAATAGTGTTTGATTTCTTCTTGGTTTGGCTTGGGTCCATTTGGGTCTGTGGACTGTGGTCCTCTTTTCTTGTTGAACCTAGTAGGGTACTAATTCGCTTTCCATCTGTTGTATGTTCTATGCAAACTGAAGTTGTTTTAACTGAAAATTTTGGACCTTTTTTTTTTGGCATAACACTTAGATAACACTCAAACTTGGCCTCCTCCAACTTTGGAGTGCACATCTAGACATCTCAACTCGGTCCCACTGATCTTGTGGACACTCCACGTTGATGTGACCCATGAATTTTGGTGGTGTGTAGATGATCATTTTGTAAGTTGGAGCAAGGGCAAATTTACATGTAAAATATGGGGAATGTGAACCCATGGTCTCTCCGTAAAGCTAATTATTTTATGTAAATATTTTGTAAAATTGGTCTAATATTATCTGTTGGCGCCCCTGCTACAGGAAGGTTAAATGGTGCAGTTGGTTGAATGTTGAGTTATTTACCTTGAGGACTAGGGATCAATTCTCACTTCCTTCTTTTTTTTAGTGGTGCACTCATATTGTAGAAATCCTAGATTCGCCTTTGAGTTGGAGTGTTCAATTGACATAGTGGAGACGAGTTTAGGTGTCTAGATGTGCACTTTCCACTGTTGGGGTGTTGATTGGAAATTGAGGCCAAGTTTCAGTGTCTATCTATGTTTTATGCTCTTTTTTTTCCTCTGACAGAGACATTTCTTTAACCTTGATGTTAGTTTGTTGTCTTAAGCTGAATTATGAACTTCTTTTGGCTTCACCATTTTAAGTGTCTCATGGAATTGATCCTTGGATTGGAACTCAAAGGGCAACATAACATTGGGTGCTATAGGCTTATCTGTTTATGATATTCTCTCTAGGTCTTAGTGAGAGATAAAATTGCTGATAATGGAGTTATTTTCTGGAGTACCTTTTTTTAATACGATGGTTATTGAGTGGATTACTGCCTTTGTTAGTGTAACAATTCAGTGGACCTTTTGTCCAGCTCATCTACATTGGCACATGGCGTCAGAGTTTAGAGGCTAGGATATGGAAGGCATAGAATTCTGACTAGGTGAAACTGGAAAAAGAAAGTGGTTGGGAGACAGTTATCGCTTTGAAGGGCATGCATAACTTGCATGTGTGTTTCTTCCAAGCCTGAGAATTTTATTTATGGACGTTGTTTAACTAATTTTAATGTTACTAGTTTGCATGTTTGGCCTTTCTATATTGACCTATATAGTTTCTGGGATGGACCCTAGATTGTGATACATGTACCAGATTCATTCATCCTTCTTATTAAGTCTCTGTATCTATATGATGATAACTTCTCTGTTTTGTTGCACACTCAATTGTCCTTCTCGCCTGGTTCTTCTGACTCACCTTCAGTCAGCATCTCTTTTTAGTTTTCGGTAATGTCGTGTGCAGAAATCCTTTCTGTGAAGCTAAACTAGTAATCCTTTCTTATGGTGATGGATCTTTTTTAATACATTGGACGAAACACGAACTTGTGTGTTTACAGTAGTCCTGCTGCTGCCTCCAGCTTGGACACTACATTATTCACAGGAATTGACAAGCTACCTTGACCCCTTATATACTTTAACTATGTTTTTTCTTATCTTTCAAATTCATCTTTGTAGAACTGAGAACTTGTGTGGTACTGATTCAAATTTTAACTTTATTGAAGGTCAGGGCAGGAGTTGAGATGGCACTGATTGATGCAGCGGCGAACAGCATTGGAATACCTCTGTGGAGACTATTTGGTGGAGTGTCTAATGCAATATCTACTGACATTACAGTTGAGGCTTTCTTTCTTATTCTACTTTAGTTGGTAATACACAGTAATTTCTGCCTCTGTTAGTTTCCTAGGACTTGCGCCTGAATCATTGCTCTCAAGTTACAACAATGCCATCAAACATATCCTAAGTAGAAACCATATTTAACAAGATATTCTTACTTAAGAAAATTAGAGTAGAAAATTAAGAACTGTCGTAGACGTGTTTAAATAGATCTCAGTGACCATCTTATTGTAGATTCCGATAGTTTCACCCATGGAAGCTTCTGAACTGGCTTCAAAGTATCGTAAACAAGGTTTCAAGACTTTAAAGCTTAAGGTGGGCAAGAATTTGAACGGAGACATTGAAGTGCTTCAATCCATACGTGCAGCACATCCTGATTGCTTGTTTATCTTAGATGCTAATGAAGGTTACACGGCAAATGAAGCTATTAAAGTCCTGGAAAAGTTGCATGGTAAAATATTTTCTTTTTTAAGTTATAATCTAGATCTAATGTTCGCCTATCTGTATGGACAGAGGAATGACAAAGAATCTCTGAATCTCAGTTCTCTGAACTTCCCTCTCATATACCAGACATATCTCTATGATAAATGATTAGATTTTTTTCAGTTGCTCGGATACATCATTATCTGCTCGAAAGAGAAAATCACAAATCTCTATTTTCCTATCAGAAATGGATGTGACTCCGGTGCTATTTGAACAACCTGTTCATAGAGATGATTGGGAAGGTCTTGGTCATGTCAGTCAGATTGCAAAGGACAAATATGGGGTATCTGTTGCTGCCGATGAAAGCTGTCGAAGTTTGGTTGATGCTAAAAAGATAGTGCAAGAAAGTCTTGCTGATGTCATTAACATTAAGCTTGCCAAAGTTGGGGTGCTTGGGGCTCTGGAAATTATTGACTTGGTGAGGTCCTCGGGCTTAAATCTAATGATTGGTGGTATGGTTGAAACCAGGCTTGCCATGGGCTTTGCTGGTCATCTAGCCGCTGGCCTTGGATGTTTCAAGTAAGTTTCTATTGCAAGTTCTCTGGAAAAAACAACCTGCTTTGATGCAAACTCATAATCTATCATCATTGCTGGGAAACACACTCGCATAAATATGAAATATAGTTGACTTATAAACTATCACCATACTGGCAATTCAGCTGATTTTCTAGTTGGCAGTCAAGCATATGATACTTTGGTGGTCAAAAATGTTTGTTGCTGTCTCACCTTTTGATATTATCCAGTATTCAATTCTTTGGATTCTGGTTTTCACAATCACCACTACTTGGAGACACTAGGAATTGGACAATCAATTGGGAGGTGTTCACTAGTAATGTAGAATAAATTCGTTCTTCTTTCGGAAAATAAAATAAGAATAAGGTGAATCTTACTCTTGATTCAGTTTTATGCTTTGTTATAAGGGTCATGGAGAAGAGAAGGGTATATGATTGGTTTATTTTGCTTTGGTGAATTATTAATTCTTTGCGACATGTCAGTTGATACCTGTAGAAGAGAAGCGAATGTGATTTACTCCTTTATCTGGTCAATTTTAGAGTGAGTAATAAAGCTGATTACTCTATTTTCCATCCCCCTCTTGAACTTTGCAAGTGATGATAATGACTCTGCACCTTTTATTTTACTTCCTCTCTCCCCACCTTCCCTGTATCACCCAACTCAACATTCAACATGGTATAAACCGAATCACTGGGTCAAACAAATAGAGATAGTACTATGACTGGATTAAAATTCTATGAAGTATTTTAATACTTCATTGAAGTTGACATCAGTATATCCATGTTTCGACAAATACTAAACATAATCATGGTTGTATTATCTATCCAATTTGATTGGTTCTCTAATTTATGTACCTAAATTCTCTGCAGATTCATTGACCTAGACACACCCCTTCTGTTGGCAGAAGATCCAGTTTTCGGGGGTTATGAAGGTACTTCTTTTGCCTTCCCTCAGAACTTTCACCTATGACTCAAGTGGTTCTTAGTATGTAGTGTTTTTTGCTTGAACTGAATTTATCTGATAAACTGCATTGCTCACTTCTTTATGTACCCAGCTTCTGGACCTGATTACAGCTTCTCAAATGCTAGAGGGCACGGTGGTTTTCTTCATTGGGAGAATATTGCATGGTAAGTTTGATTTTTGATATTAAATTCTGAGGTGGTTAACCATGTCTCGTGTGCTCTAGCAACATTTAGCAAACATGATTATTAAAGTGATGTGCCAATTCTACATCTTTTATCTTATTACTGGTGTGTACTCTTGTGTGGATTGTCTGCAGAACGGCAGTTCATGCATATGAGAACAAAACTGAAGGTCGATGATATGTTTATACATCCTTACATTTTATTTCAGTAACAGGAGATGTTGACTATCAAATACCCCAACCCCCCCTCCTTCTAAACCTCTCAGCTGTTACCTACCTATGTTACACAAACTTGTTTATGGATGGATACATATTCAATACGGGTGTCAGTTCATGTAGGACCCATAGTCCCATACCCATGTCACAACCATTTGACATGGATACACCAAGACAAGTAAAGGTTCTATATAATGTAGCTAGCTTTATATGTGGTGATCAAATTAGTTTGGAAGTATCTATTTGCATAAAGAATTGACCAAAACGAGTAATTTATTAAAGCTAAGTTCTTTTCCTTCATTATGTGGAAGCATTTCATATCTTGTCAGTTTGAAATATGTTAGTCTAGTTTTCCTCAGCCAAAGAGCAATTACGACCAAACGCTCGACTTAGTGTACTTGCTTTTTCCTGATTTGAACTCCTTGAGAATATGTTTCAGTGACAACGGTTCATGTTTTCAGCATGCTCTATCTAGCTTTGATAGCTCTAGATACCTCTGGTCAAGTGACTTGATATTTGTGATTTGCTCTAAAAATCACATTGTTCTTGACAGAAAAAAACATGTTTGTATGAGATTACTCTATTTGCTCTAACATTTGAAATTCTCTGCAGAGATTAGTAGCGGAGATTGTTCACTCTTCAGGATTGTCACTCACAACGGTCAACCCCATTAGTTTCAAATTATAGTTATGCATATGTACTCGTGAGTATTAGTCGTTGGTAAGTTTGAATGCTTATATGCCAAAGAATGGAACACAATGCTAGAATATCCAATCTTTAGAGTAAACAAATATGTAAATGTCTTATTGTCTGTTGAAATTGGTGTTAGTTGAGAACGTCTTGCTTGATCTTCTCTTTGACAATTTCAACAAATGTTGTTGAATCAATAAGCCAGACTCTTGGTATTAATTTATTAGTTATTGTTCTATCATCTAGCTTTGGACAATAAGCACACAATTCCAATGTAAAAATGATGGCTTATGAGCTCAAGATAATAATAGTGTGGAAACTGTATGTGTTGGGTTAGGCATACGCCATAGGCTCGAACTATGTTACAAGACAAAAGCCTGATATTTAAGTACAAAAGAGGTTGAGGGATGGACCATTATCCCTATAAACTTGAAGCCTTGTGGCCTCTAGAACATGTCTCCGTGTGTTAGATCTAGGTGCATTTGAAAGTAACAATATTTAGAGAATTCTTTTCGTATTAAACATAATGATTCTGTCTCCACTATGAATAATTGATAGGTTAAAGCAGTTGTCTGGTCCTAATAGCAAACAGATGGACTTCATTAAAAAAATAATATGAAGATATGAACTACTATAATGTTGACAAATGGAGAACCCATCATGCCCATTTTTGACCCAATGCAACCACTGATTTCGTGAAGTTAAGCAAACACATGGCTATACTAACAATAAAATCATATGGACACAAGAAATAATACAACTCGAATAGTTGAAATAAATAAAAGATGCGAAGAAAAAGAAACATGATTAATATATTACTCTGTGTAAAAAATTATGGGTTGAGATGATCATATGAACTATAGGTAAAAGGCTACATCCACCTCTAGAGAGGCATTGCGCAACGCAGAATATCAATGGGACGTAATTAATTCGCATAAAAGTTAAAAAGGATTTTTAACATATGATTTCTTTTATAGAATCGATAGTGGCATGTACATTTTATTAATGACATGATTAATGGCACCCTTTTTTTTTTTGTTTTTTTTTGTTTTTGGAAGAAGCATATACTTTTGATAGTGAACATGAGAGGGGGTTAGCAGAGAATCATAATTAAACGAACAAATAGCAAGTGTGGATCAAGTATAATGATGAAAGCATATTGTGCACATTAAAGCTAAGAAAATAAATGTAAAGTCACTAGCACCGAAAGCAAGTTGCATATGTGTTGTGTAGGGTCCGCCCCACGCTAAGTTCTCAAACGCAATTGCCACCTCCCACCAATAACAGATACCAAAACTTTTTTATCTCCACAAATTCCGACCTCAGGATTCTCAATTACTTCATCTCAATCAAGTAAACGTGTATCACATAATTATATTTGTTATTTCACGTTTATGGTGAGGTGCATGCACTAACCCATTATATGAAAGAAATTTGAGTACTCGACAGTACACCTCATTATGAAATGCGATGATTCTTGGGTAATCAATATAAACGATAAATTATGAATACTCCTACTGTTTTATAAATGGACACTCCCCTATTTTCCTCTCAAGAAATTGCTTTTAAATTGATGTAAATAAAAAAGGTTATAGTGGTCATCACTATTTATTTAAATTAAACATGAAATTAAATTATGTAACTTAATGAGAGTAAATTGATGTTATTTTCAATCTTTTCCCTAAAAAAATAGATAGAGATGGATAGAATAATCAGAAACATGCAAGAATTAGGTAGTAGGGAGTCTTTTACGAAGCCGCATTAGTGGTTGATGATCTGCTTTTAATTGCATTAATTGACTTGTCTTTCACCTCGAAAAAGATAAAAGAATATTTCTAATTTATATTTTTTATTTTTTTAAAAATAAATAAAGTAATTAAACGTGATACATGATACATACTATAAAATCGAGTAATCGAATTTAAACCTGCTTCAAATATGAATATAAAAAATAAAATAAAAACATAGAGCAATTGGGTCCCTATATTAGAATGCACACTCTCCATTGCATCAAAAGAATAATGATCACTGGTATGCATGCCACAAGCCCACAACTAATTATCAAATGAATACAAGCAAAGTACTAAATCATACACCTTGATGATTCTCTATAATGTACTCTTTATGGGCATTAAAATAAATTATTCCTTGTTATTGAGCTAAAGACCTACTCTTTTTTTTTTTTTTTTTAAATTTAGGGACGTCTTCGATACATTATAGTAATAAATAAAGAATTGTGTGGCAATAAGAAATATGAATATTTATAACCAACACTCTATATAAATGTTGCTAAAGGCTATTACGACTCTACTCACTCTAATGCAATGATATTAATTCAAATTGTCGCTAAAATGAAAATCTATTGAAAGAAAAAGCTTGGAGGAGTTTTCAGAATAACAAAATAAAAGTACATAATGCAATAAATTTTTTTCGTTTTTATGATATGTCAAATCAATATAATTGTATGACAAACACTGCAAAAACTTCATAAAGAGATACAATTTAATGTAAAACGTGAAAAATATTTCTGTTTGTAAAAGAAATTTTTTTCTTCCACTTTAAAACTTTCACTTTACAAAGTGTAAGAAATAGTTCCGTTATATATTAAAATATACCTAAATATACCTGTTATGAGACTAACGGAAAACGTTTGGAATATTTCATAAAACAAAATTTTTTCTTCCACTAAGCCTATTTTAATTATTTACTAAAATAGTGACTTATTTTGATCACTTTTATCTTTTTGTGGCTTATTTAAATTCCGGACTCCACTAAATATCTCTTTTGTTGTAGTGTTTGCTCTCTTTTCAACCACAATTTTTAATATTCGCTTTCATATTATCACTAATATTTTACTGTCCTAAAACAAAACGCAAGTGATAATAATAAAGGAGACGATCGAGATTGATATGACTGGTCGATGCAGCGCCAATTTGGAAAATTCTTGGTCATGGGATTTACACTTGTTGTCAGATTAACCTAAGTTTGAGGATGACAGTATATTTTTTTTCCCTGATGGTGATATATGGCCTTCGTGTCACACATTGAAAAGTAGTCCCATGCCATCTCATATCATGAGCGGAGCTAGAGTTCTAGTTTCATGTTTGGTAGCATCGGGTAACTTTAGCCAAAACTTTGTAGTAGTTGTATTAAGAAATCTACTTAATATTCAAAACTCAGCAACTAAATTGTCTTTTCTAAAATCCAAAACTCATAACTTAAAATTCTTGATCCGCCTTTGAATGAGAGCTGATTTACCTTTCAACTGATGAACAGTTAAAACATCTACGTCTACCGCAACAATTGTTGTGACGGACTTTCACGCGTGTAGCCCCATGTTGACTTGAACTAGTGACTTGATAATTTTTGGGTTGTACCATAATTATGTTAATCATAACAGGAGGTAATTATACAAATTGCACTAATTGTACTTTCTGAACAAAAAAAACTCCTAACTATTCAATTTTTTACCAATGCTTTCCCTATAAATTGAGCTATTGACTATGCCAAAAGGCAGCAACTCTCTCTTATCTATTGAAGCCAAAAAAAAAAATATATCTTCAAGTGACAGTAATGAAGACAGCATCAAAGCTTGCAGTTCTCATAGTTCTAGTTCTGCTTCTTGCTGAAACACATATCTCTGTAGCTGTAACGTGCAGCGCGATTCAGTTGAGTCCTTGCCTTGGCGCGATCACATCGAATTCAGCACCATCTAGACTCTGCTGCAGCAGGATCAGGGAACAAAAGCCTTGCCTCTGCACTTATCTCAAGAACCCAACTTTAAGGAACTATGTCAACTCCCCTGGTGCTAAGAAAGTCGCTCGTACTTGTGGTGTTCCCTACCCCAAGTGTTAATACTACATTTGAAGAATCATGTGCTTCTTGCTAAGTCTTGTATGTGAGAAGGGAAAATAATATGTTTGATGCACTCTATCTCATGAGAGTCATTGTGTGTGCTATCATCTATACTCTTTGTTTTAGTTATTATGTGTCTTTGCTTGCTTTATTTATGCACTCTTGAATGAAAAGAGATGCTATGTCAACATATGTACAAGTTCTTTCACAAGTATTCCTAAGACAATATATGGTATTTTTCTATGACTTTATGTCTCTATCATGCATCATTGACCTTGGATTTACAGGGACTGAATGCAAAAAATTTAACTTGCAAATTTTCAACTCTTGTGTGATCCAGTTCTTTGTACCAATGTGCTTGTAGTTCTTGCAACAACCATCTCTTGTTACTTCTATTCACGAACGAAAACTTCCAAAAAAAGGACATACATACATAAGAGAGATATAGTAAGAGGACATCTACCGGAGAAAGAAAGGCACGAGAAAACTCAAAAAGTAGGAATGTAAGTGGAAAGGAAATAACCAAACAGACTCAAAATACTTCTGGGAAAAAAGTGATTCAACCAAAGTGGAGTATTTGTCAAATCCACTGTGAGGAAGAATACTAGAATTTGTTGTTGGGACCTAAAATTAAACTCATAATTGGTCATGTTGTTACCCCTCTGTTTCCATTGTTTTCTCGTCTTCCCTTCACTGCTCCTCTTCTTGCTATGTGTATGGCAGAATTATAGTACAGTAGCTAGTGTGTGTAATATCTTTCATATGCTTGTGCAGAAAATTTGTATAATAGATAACACAATTTCAATTGAATTCTTTATTCAGACAATGAAGTTGCATGCTGTGATGCCTCAAATTCCAATCTTCCATACTGCTCTAAATTTAATCAGTTGTAATGGAACAACTTGGGAGGCTCCAAAATTGGGAGGCTCCAGAGTTTCATGTACATGAAAAACAACACGCGATACAATTAATTTACTTACAAAAAGAATCTAAGCTTCTCTCAGATATGGAGAAGGTCGGAGATTTGGTTCCAGCCAGCGAACCATGGCCTCCTATCTGATGGAAGGACAAAGTTAAGCTCAAACATCTCTCTTGACATATTACCTCCTTCGCAGAAACCTACGAGCTTTGCCACTATCTCAGCACTCTCTTTTACGTGCTTTTCGTCATGTGGATTTGTCCAAAGCTTGTTAATAAATTGCATTCTTCTCTGTTTTCCCTCCAAAGGAACTTCCCATTTTATGTATAGATAATCTCTTTCTTCAGCTGTCAGGCGGGTTGTCAATCTCTTGGCAAGGAATTCCCTTTCCCTCTTTATAGCTCTAATGCTGAATTCCATTGGAAAATATAAAATCATTTAGAGTTTGAGCACGAGGCAGACTTGCATTTAATAAATAGACCATGGAGAAAGAGAGGAAAAGAAAAATACCTTGATGACAAAGAGACTGTTGGCTCATTTCCAACACGGGCCGGGGTTGCATTTCCAAGCTCTGCCAGGTGCTGT